>JACEVL010000071.1:210000-227500 GCA_020284085.1 Aporrectodea caliginosa
TGCATGGTACTGTGGCATTCAGAATTCTAAATAATATGACAAGGACAAAGGTATATTCACACTGTACATGTTTTTCTTCAACAGTAGATGTTGTTATTCGAATTCACAACACAATGCTTTTCACAGTTCAAGAATTGCTGTTTAAAATCTCAACAAATTACTAAGCAAAGAACAATGTAAAGAACAATATGAAATTCATAGTAAATGGAACACTAGTACACAATATCACGCTGCTTGCTGCTAAATTATCTAACTCTCTAGCTGCTTTTTAATTTTATTTTTAACACTATGTTATCTCTCTTGAAGTGAATCCATCGTTAAAGATTTGCTTGTGGCCTTTCTGCACTATTTAACCTAATGGAGAAACTTCTATAGCGTTATGTTATTCGTTAAACTGATCAATCGCTGCTTACAACGGTCGATTCGAGGAGTCTGGAAACTGTGCATCGAGAAGAATTCTTTGTTATCGGCACTTACAAAAATGCCTTTAGCATTATTCAAGCAAAGGCAACAATTAATGGTGACAAAAAGATAAAGGCATCAACATATGGATCTAGTCACTGCCAGTTTAGCAGCTGATAATGTTTAGAATTTTTAACAGTTCATAAGACACAACATTTAAATCAGGTGGCCTATCTCCATCGGGCCCGTGTGACTTGGCACTTGGGTCCCTCTGGTTTCAGCGAGCGTCTCCCTAGAGCAGAAAGGAATTAATTATACGCCAATTATACACAAATATTGCACAAACACAAACACAAACTTGCAAGCATAAAAACAATAATTAAACTACCACTGATAATAAATTATGTCGCAAAAATCGATCTATTCAATCAAATAGTATATTTAATAATACTCAAAATAATAACAGCAGCGTTGAGGCCTGTCAGTTTTGTTACTAGGCCTACTGCAGTTATTATTCTTTTATATTATTTTTTATTATCTGCAAGCTGTGCCTAAGATTAATTAATTCGTAGATTTCTGCAATCTATAGGTCGGTGCGAAAGGCCCCTAAAATGGTCTAAGTTCGACTGTGCCTATTTCTGCTCATTGTATACCAACCTAACCAAAACAATTGCATTTGATCGACCTATACCTTGACTGAGATAGCTTAATGCTCTTCTGCTTTGTCAGTGGTTGGTCCAAAGCTCCAGAATTCACTGCCTAGTTTCATGTGTTCTATTACGTATTTAATGCCAAACTATTCAGGTATAAAGTTAGCTGTTAAAACTGGCTTACCCAACGCGACCTGATCTTTGCCATACAAAGCTATCGGAATTAGAACTCATTAGAATAGGTAATGGTAACAGAATAATTCACCAGCCTCACCAGGAAAGCACGAGCGCATAAATCCAACAAAAGGACAAATAATAAAACCTTACAATTTATGTTGGCAATCATAACTGCACCCGGAGGACACAAAGGGTTAAGTCAGCGCTAAATGGATTGATGTTTCACGGATGGTCACTCAACCGAATCCAAATCCGGCTCGATTTGTATTAAATTCATTTCTCATGCATCGAGATTCGGCTTTGTCATAAGTCCATAACGATAAAAGCGCTGTTGAAAATACCATTAGGCCTAATATTATGTTTAACCTGCCAGCGGTGAGTGAAACAAATCAAGCAGCTAGTTCAATTGCATTTAGACTAATTTACCATAACACGTCTTGCCATACCACGATCTAACAAATCCTACCACACGATACTATACCATGACATGCTTTGCCGTTCATGCCAACCCTGTTGCAACATATCATACAATGTGATATCATATTTGCCCTACCATATTATACCCTAACATGGCCTACAGTGTCACACTATAACATACCATTCCATTTCGTACCATATCAAGTCAAGTGATTGGTGTTTGGTCTACGAAGTTTCCTTCAATGTTGATATCTTAACTTTGCCTCAGGGATAGTTGCTTCTGATCATCATTCTGGCTGCTCGGAGCAGTCCTCCGCTCTCATACTGATAACCGTCTAAAGTATACCACGTAAAGTCAACTGAACCGTAGACACAAGTGAGGCAGGCCCAGTAGCAATTATTGTGCCACCATCCGGAGGGATACTGCGAAGCACAGCTTCCACCTGACTGCAAATCGTTGTCGGTTGTAGATGTGCTGAACTGCATTCCATCATGATTCCATTTAGGGTTTATTGAAGTGTTGGTGAGCGAGTCTCCGCCGTTCCCAACCCATCCAGCCAGGTGAATTGCGTAATTGTTAGCTTCCGAGTCGACAGAGAACTTCGTGTATTCAGCGTACCACCATTTTCCACTCGTCAATCCTTGGACCTGCGCGCAAACAAACAACTGTTCCAACTATTCCAATCTTAAGATTGCCCTATTTAGCTAAGCTTGGGTCGGTAGCGCTCGCTCCTAAGTAGATGGTCTTGATGTGGCGCTTTACAAAACCTCTTTATGAATGAATGAAGTGTTGATTTTCAGGATCGACAGTGCAAATTACACGGAACTGCCGCCATCTTAGAATGTTTTGAACAATGAGTAATTTTTGCTCTATTATCACAAACCGCGCGCATTCGATAAACGAAATCAATGTATGATGAGCGTTTCTCAACGGATTGTCCTGTAATAACTTTCCGGTTCGTTTAACGCTTCCAACATTATTTTTAGATCTATTGATTTTCTGAACGTTGTCGCTCTGGTTGAGAGGGGCTTTAAGAAATTATTGATAATTTGCAGTTGCTTGAACAATAGCGATTAGGAAATGTGTTGTCTGTTTTGTCACTTCTCAGTTCTCACAGCCATTGAGAAGCACCCGATTTTCACAATGGTTAGCATATCACATAATTTCTCCTTCGGCGTGATTGGTTGACTTATAACATTATAAGATCAATATCAATTTCAACCTGTGGAAGTCATGTCAACAATCAGTTATTGACGAATACTTCCTTAGATGAAGAAGGATTGAGCTTTAGAGCTCATGACAAGCAGAAAATTACTGTTCATATCTATAATTTGCAGTCCATTTAAAATATTAGCGTTTGCATAGGCAGAGTTAAAGAGGCCAAGAATTCATGTCGGGCAACTTTACATGCAGCCTAAAATAAAATATTTTTCTTAAGAAAAGTAAGATTTTCTATTTCTTTTGTGTTTAACTAAAGACCAGCCATACAGCCAAGTCAATAAACTTGTTACATGCATGTAGTTAGCGCTCAAAAGTCTGGTAGAGCGTTCGAACTGTAATGTGGCGTATTCGATCTTAAACGCACAATTGTCTACTGGTGCAATATTATGCCAGAAAAATAAGAAATTTGTATGCTCCAATTTCCAATTCCTACTATGAAACAATAAATTTGAATCCGTGTCCTTACTTCAACACGCAGTCTGTATGAAGATCCAGGTTGATTGGTGCAGAGATGAATCTTATCGTTTCCAATCCAGAACTCTGATGTTCTAATGTCACCGAATCCGAACTTATAATCGGCCCAAGGACGATCGAATTTCATTAATCCATCGAAACGGTTCATCATGATGATCCAGTTGTTAATGTACGGCAATGGAAAACGCAATGTTCCCGTTGTCGCATTAGCAATTTCTTGCTTTGCGGTGAATCCTGTGTTCACATACACATTAAGAAGATAACATGTCGTGCAAGGCCTATTATATTAAAGAGATTCAACCTCTATAACTCTCCTGCTATGACTTTCAAGAGCTAAAATCATTTCTCTTGCGACGACGATCAGACCAACTTCTAATGTCAAGCTCGCCTCTCCTCTGTTTAATCTGGTCTATATAGCGCTTAAACCAACTCCACAATTCCTCAGAAACTAGTCAGGCATATCCTCATTTCCTCCAATGACTGGATTCTATATCATAGCCTCCCTTCATTATAAGGAACTAACTACAACAAAATACATATGTTATAAAGCATGTCAAGGGTCTTTAAATTTAGAGAAGAGGGGATAGTTTGCTCAGAAGCAACATTACCTACCAGGTATAACAATGCAGTTGGTTAAGGTTCCATAGGGAGTGACACACTGAGGAGTGCCAAACAAAGTGTTTGCTCCAGCAACGTTGATACACTCGTTGTATTCTATGTTGTTGTACTGGAACGGCAGACTGCAACCATTCGGATCTATGCGCACAGTTGCTGTGTATCATAAAAGAAGAATTTATTGATTGGTGATCTCTTGTTATTGATAGATACCTACATACATTTATACGCCAACATGCAAGTTTAAGTTTGATAGAAACATGCTTCTCAGATGTCCGTCTATTATAGAGGTGTGTAATAAAGTATGCTATATAGACTATACCTTCATAAACAAAGTATGATACATACTTTTTACCTTCATAAACAAAGTATGTTATATCGTATAATATCGAATCTATAGATTTATATAGTGCCTCTCTCAGAATAACTATTCAGAGAGGTACTCTCAGCACGGAAACCCTGGGGGAAAAGAAGCGCCTTTAAAGAATGAGAGGCCGATGGAGAGAAGCCAGTCATTAGTTTAGCCCTCAGCGAGGGAGAAGGTCATTGCAAATGGAGGGACCCACAACAGCAAACGTCCGGTATTGGGCCAAGGCCGTCCTAGTTCTAGGAACAAATAGATCAAGTCTATCAGCGGAGCGCAAGGAACGAAATGAGGCTGCAGATAATGGCTTTCGCATATTAGTCAGAGAGATATTTCTGGGCACTGCTCAGCTGCACTTTCGAGACCACAAAGATGATCTTATAATGGATAGGTGCAAGAGTTCAAGCATAGCCTACACATGTATGTAGAGATATGCACAAAGCGATGGAGTCAGGCTATGAGCCTAGCTGAAGCAATTAAGTCAATAGAAGGGGAAAGACGCCGTTTCGGCAGCCCATAAGATGTGAATTGCAGCAGTCTAGGCGGGAACAGACAAACGCGTGAACTATGGTCTATGGTGGTAAAGATAGAGGGAGAGACCGATCGTTCTGAGCTGCCTCAGTTGAAATAGCAGGAGCGGGTCAGGTTAGATATGTGCTCCGTGAACGTGAGGGAGGAGTCAAGCGTGACATCCAGTTCACGGACACTAGAAGAATAACCAGAGAATTTCTCAGTCAGTATGGCACAGAAATATATTATTATTTTATCTAATATTAAATACTAACAACGACTTCTATAAATTAAATTAGTCGACACTAAATAAAGACTTTGAAAACGAAACAGTAAACGTATGTTGAATAATAATTTGAATTTTGGTTCGTTTTAATGAGTAGACCTACCAAGAGGCAGCGGTCCTCGAAATGCCCAAGTATTCTGTAAGATATACAATAGTTAATCAGATTACTGCTAGAATTATTTTTAGAACTTCACAAGTATAAAGATTAAACACAATGGCAACAAACTTCATGCGCTGAACTTTCTTATCAGTGGTCAAACACACTTTCTCATAACGATGAGATAGCAACTGGGTCTTGCTTCAAAACGCTTTAAACTTTAAATTACTCAACTACGTTCATACTAAACTGTCGATACAAAACTTCTTTGCCGAACCGGCCGCTTACATCGATTGCATTGGAAGCTTTCACGATCATTACATTTTCCTACCCCAAGAAAATAAATCTAAATTAAGTGAACGCGCACTAGGACCCCTACACCATAATATTATCAAATGATTTCATGCAATTTCTTTTACTGATGTTGATGTCTTAAATTTCTAATGAACAAAATGCGAGTGAACCAAGTTGACCGAAAACAAAAGTACGTACCCCCATAAATTTGCAGTCTTGCGTTGGAAGTAATCTATCTGGAGTTGACTTGTACAGGTGACATATTCTTGCGTCCTTACGATAGCTGTAGTAGATGCAATTCTCTAGTATGCGGCAACGTCTAGCGCAGTCCAGTTGGGATCGAACTGAGCCAACGGCGGTAGAGTCCGCATACGACGGGTCAGGACATTGGTCGATCCCTTGAACGGTCAACACGAAGTTTGCCGGAATAACTGACTGACTGTGCGCCGCGTCGTCCAAGCAAGACATCGCTAAAACTACCAGTATAAATACGACTTCGGAATTTGAAGCCATGTTTCAAGCGGTAGCTACTGATGCAGTCTTTGTGTATTAGAACCCTAACTGCAGTTGTCGAACGTTTCAACAGTTATGGCTACCTTTTGAAGGCAAAATCTGCAAACTGTTGTGGCTACCTTTTGAAAGCCAAATCTGCAAACTGTTGAGGCTACCTTTTGAAAGCCAAATCTGCAAACTGTGGAAGCTACCTTTTTAAAGAGATCTGCAAACTGTTGTGGCTACCTTTTGAAAGCAAGATCTGCAAACTGTTGTGGCTACCTTTTTTGAAAGCAGAGATCTGCAAACTGTTGTGGATGCCGTTTGAAAGCAAGATCTGCAAACTGTTGTGGCTACCTGTTGTGGCTACTATTTTGACAGAAAGACCTGCTTGCTCGGTTCCACAATTTAACGACATCTTATGTCAACAACGACCACTGACGTCTGCAGAAACTGTTTTGAACAATTCTCACCGTCCGATTGGCATAACACAGCTCTGATTTAGATCTGCTCGTTCACGCTTCGCCCCGTTATTATATTGAACGCACACGCTTCAATGTGTATATTGATGCATGCATGCGTCAACACATATTGATGCATGCGCTCCTATAGTTGGGTGGGGACATAACACGGGGTTACATATCAATCAAACAGTACCTACAACAGTCGACAGATATTGCTATCAACCACAACAGTTGACACTCGCTGTTAGAACTCTCAACAGCTTTGTTTACAAAGGATGCCATTAGAACCGATAAACGCCCGTATTACCTAAAATTGCCTCCATCAGAGAGGCAAGTCTTCTCTGAAAAGTATTGTATTGTAACATCGATAAGTCCTTTAGCTACTATTTCGACCGCTTTTGTGAAGACTTAATTGTGGCGCAATCAGCACGTGGCGTTATACGATTTAGAAGATACGGTTCACCGACTTCCGTAATTATAATCGAAATCGTAATCTGGAGAGAGTTTTACAGCGTCAAAAAAACGGAGTCGTGGGAACCAGCTTAATCACAGGCGCTTGGTAGAAACAAAATCGATCGGCAAGTGGGATGACCATTCATCTCATCTGTTTTCTTTGTGCGTTCGAAACTCTTGGCCGCGTAAACTCATCAGAAGTTTGGTCGTAATAATTATTAGCCTAATTGTCGAGGAACAAGAAGAAAACTTTATTCCGGTGTCAAACTGTGCTATGAGATATCAGCCTGTGTTAAATCAGCGCTTCAAGCACAATAATTATTGCTTTGCATGTCAATATTTCATCATATAGTCTCCTCAAAGCATAGTCTCCCAGATTGAAATAAAACATTTTCTTCACTCGCAGACTCTGAGCAGCCTTGTGGAGAGTCTGTACCGAAATAGATTCTCCAGGAGTGGGAAGACTGCTTCAAGATACCGGACAAATACGAGGATCAGCAATTTGAGATCGAAGAAGTCTCTCATGCCTAAAATGATGATGAGATGATGATGAAATGATGATGATGATGATGATGATGATGATGATGATGCAGAGAGATGATGATGACGGACGAATGATGACGATTTTCTTGACGATGAGTCGATGACGATGACGATGACGATGACGATGACGATGACGATGACGATGACGATGCTGATGAATTTGACGATCGAAGATGACTTTGACGATGATGATGATGATGATGATGATGATGACGATGATGATGATGATGATGATGATGATGATGATGATGATGGCGATGGCGATGGCGATGACGATGACGATGACGATGACGATGACGATGACGATGACGATGACGATGATGATGATGATGATGATGATGATGATGATGACGATGATGATGACGATGACGATGACGATGACGATGCAGATGACGATGACGATGACGATGATGATGATGATGATGATATCAACAACAATAGGCCTACTAATAACATAAATAGTAACAATATAAACAGTAACAGAAGCAGCAAGAACAATAATAATAAGAATAATAATAAGAATAATAATAATGATAACAAAGAAAGACGCGGTACTTGACGGGCATTCAATACGGAAATTTCTTAAGCAGAACTCGAGATCGAATGTCTACCAAGACCTGGATTGGATTCATGCAACGCACTAAACATCGACGTGGGCCAAATAATTGGTCTACTTCCGTTGCCATCTACTGGAAGAACACACATCGACTAACCCACTGCATTTGCTTGTACTTGTTTATTTTAGATTGTGGCATAAATTAACATCTCAAAGGCTCCGGCCGACTGTCATTATCATCCAAATCTTCAACTCTGAATATTGCTTGGATCCAGTCTCACATCTAAGCGGTGCTATTACTTCTTCTGAGTGCAACGGGTCTATCGATAACAGGTCAAGTGGTTTTTCTCTGCGGCTTTTGTTCTACGAAAATTATCGCGACAGCAATAACAATACCCCCATGACTTGTTCGTCAGTGTAAAATGATGTGGTTTTAACTTGACACAAATGTCACGCAGTGCGGCTTGCGTAGTGCAGGACAATAAGTGTGCAAGCAATTAGGTAGAGAGAAACGTTGCTTGAAGTTTTAACAATTATATGAACAATATTTTGTACCGGTCGTTGCTACTTGCACTTGAGGTTCGTCCAAATATAGCCATGCATGTAGGCTAATTCCAGTGTTAAAATGCGGACTCCAAATCTCCACGTTTAAAACTAAGAGGTTACGAACTACGGAAATGCTTCCAGGGATATCTGCTTCATCAGAAGTCTAGTACCTGTTCCGTGTACTTCGTAAGGAACCGTTACGAATTTTCAAAAGCTAAAAGATCCTTTGTAAGTTTACAGACACTGTATAGTCTATTACACTTCAATGCAAAGAAGGATACTGGTTTTGTGTAGGACTATGTAATTACACGTGAAGTTACCTCATTCACAAGATTATCAAATGATTAAAATATATGAATTGAAATCACATGCTCATCATCTTTATAAATGTGTAAATACAATATTGTTTCTGTCAAATATATTAAGGACACTTAGAACTCTTGAATAATGTCAAATGTTATGTAAAATGAAAAATAAGTATTTTAAAAACAGACTAATAATATTTAAATCATGAGGTTTTAGTGATTCCATCAAAATAGTTTACGTAGTAATAAGTTCAGACTAATTGCGCAATCACCTGCAGTCAGTTTTTATGCAGTGGCTAAATTTTTTCGAGTAGATTATCGATTACTAGCAATTCATTTGATCGGTTCCATTGGCTTAAAGCACATTAAGCAACTTTACACAATATACAATACAACTATATTTGATATTACCATTGACTTTATGAGAAGAGTTCATCTCTATCGCTATGCTATCCGCAGAGGCGAAAATCTATACAGAAGATCGCGAGACTCTACCGAAGAAGCAGTCAAGGCCACCATATCAGGGGTCATTCATAGCAAACTCGGTATGAATGAGTATACACTGACCGTACATTGTCGATGGGGAGATGAAATAGCGAGGGAGAGGACTGGCCACCCACCCTCATATGCTGAAGCTAAGAAAATGAAGTCGCTAACACTTCATACACATGGCTACCTCAAGGCTAAGAGACTGCTCTTCTTCTTCATTCATTCATTCATTCATTCATTCATTCATTCATTCATTCATTCATTCATTCATTCATTCATTCATTCATTCATTCATTCATTCATTCATTCATTCATTCATTCATTCATTCATTCATTCATGCAGAGCATTTATATAGCGCCTCTGAAAGGTTCGTCAGTTCCTCGAACTGGGCCTCGGAACTGCATAGGCCTACATGCGAGGCGCATATATCGAGGAAACGTCTGGCCGTGCTCTTCTCAGCATCTCCATGTCCCGTTCGTTCAGGTAGTTGCAACTATCGACGCTTTCTGGACGACTGTTTGCTTTCCCTTCGCCTCCTCTCATTTCCATATGGTTGGCATAGACGCTGTCACGCAAGTCGTCATCCGTCCAGTGAGGCGTGCAGACCTTACCACTTGGTCGATTGGCTTGAACGTGGTTTAAGTAGAGATTATCCTCATCTTCCTCGGAACTTGTCCTCGTAAATTCCTTCTTGGCATTGTTAATATCTCTTCGATCTGATTCGTCTTTCGAAATCTGTCTTTCTTCGTTTCTGTTATGAAAAGGCGACTGAAATCAAAGCGTAAGATTGAACCGTTATAATTCCGACGTCTTAGGTTCCTACTAGTATTCACTGTATTGTAGTGAATCGTATTGTACTGTATTGTATTGTAATGAATTTCATTGTTTAAATTCATACAGCATCTCTTCTAAAACATGACTACTAAATTTCGCTTCCACATAATAATTATGATTCCATACAAATTTAGTTTTAAGCTTGCAATAGGCAGGGCCGTTGAGAGGGGGGTCAGGTGGGGTTGCAGCCCCGGGACCCGGTTCCATGGCAGGGGCCCCTGGCAGGGGCCCGGAAATGTATAAAACTTCTTTCAAATTGAAGAAACCTGTGGGTTTTGGCCTAATGCAGTCTAATTGCTTCAATTTAATAGCTAGGTACTGAAGTAAATTAGGTACTAGAACAGTTACTATTGAATTTCTTTACCAAAATGTAAGCCAATAACGAATGTGATGGTGGAAATGGGACTGAGAAGCTTAGCAGTGTTGATAACGAAAACGATTTAATAACTGTGAAACTTAACAGTCTCAGTTGCTCAGTCAGAGGATTAAGGAGTGAGCACAGTAACAGAAGTTGGTCATCATTCATCAGAATGGTTTTGGACTATCTGCTGATGCAAAGTTAACTGATGCAGACAAATTTTGAATTCTGACTGAATTCTATACTCCACCAGAATCGTATGCTTATAATGCGTGGGCAAGAACTTTGCATTACGGGGTACGTAATGTAAAGTTCTAGGCCACGTTATAGTTGAATAACTTGAATCTGAAAAACACTGCTTATCAGTGGGTCAATTTTGAGATTTACCAGCAGTCGGCCTAGAATTGATTATTCGTTTTCTGGGAGACATAAAATTTGTACTGGATGTAAATTTCTGAATTGAAATTTGAGTTATTGTCAAAATAAATAATACTTTAACTTACAGCTGGATGTAATTTATCACAATAAATAATTGATATCAAATTACCAAATACCAATATTTGATATTATAATATTATAATTTCATTACGTTGATGACGAATTAGAAGATGAATCACCATCAGAAATCTGGAGCTCAATAAAGGAAAGAAAGATTGGTGAAAGTCAGGAATGCAAAGGAGAGACAAACAATCCTTCAAAGCCTTGCATTTTCAATTTCATCAAAAGTGAATGATGCAGCAAATCAAGCCGACAATATCGTTGCTAGTATGATCGTAGATGTGGAGTTGATCATGGTAGGCTACAGAGCGAGTTGTTGGCGTAGTCCATGTAGACAATGCAAGTATGCAACACAGCAATTGACGTGCACCTCTTGAAATTGGATATCATAATGCAATAAATGTCATTTAACAAATCATTTATCACATTCACATAATCACATTTTCACATTAAATTTCAGTAATTTTCTTTATAACTAGAGGCATAGATGGACCTTTTAAACCAGAATTTGATTTTCACATTTACTTTTACTATTATTATTCAGGGCTTTTAAAATTAAGGAACTTTTAGAACTGCATGACCCCTTAAAAAACCATATATTGAATTATTCCAAATCGGATGACAATGAACATTTTAAAACTAGTTTTAACTGCAAACAAATGCTTCTACAGCTGCACACATTCATTTAGAACTAGGGCCTACCCTTTTTGTGTAGAACTGCACACTAAAAAAGCCCTGTTATTATT
The DNA here is from genome assembly GCA_020284085.1 of Aporrectodea caliginosa. Classification (NCBI taxonomy): domain Eukaryota; kingdom Metazoa; phylum Annelida; class Clitellata; order Crassiclitellata; family Lumbricidae; genus Aporrectodea; species Aporrectodea caliginosa. The sequence continues at coordinate 221,794 of JACEVL010000071.1, forward strand.
ACCCTTATTATTATTATTCGTTAAAATAATGCAGTTTGATAGCGCTTTTCAGGCTTACACCAGACTTGGGCTTAATAATGAAAACGAGGGGCCCTGATGGAGATCTGCCCCGGGGCCCGATTTGGCTCTCGACGCCCATGGCAATAGGACTTCAATTATAGGCCTACTTCTACAAGCTACAAATTTAACTCAGTGCGGATATAAAATTTCTTGTAGGCATTATTTTCCAAAGTGTCTCAGTAGTTCAAATCGAGTGTTTACATTATTTTTATTTATTCAGGGCCAACCGTGCTGTGTCTGCCATGGAATTGTCAGATTAGCTTATCAACTTAACAGCAGTCACACGTCTATATGAGAACAGGACGAATGTCGCCAGAGACAGACTATAAACGAGTGCATGTATCTATGAATGCATGCATGTAGGTATGCTAATGCATACACTTAAGTATGTCTGTATGTACAAATGTATGCATGTAACTAGTATGTATGCATGTAGGTATGCATGTATGTATGCATGTATGTATGTATGTTTGTATGTATGTTTGTATGTATGCATATATGTGTGCGTGTATATACAGTCGCAGGTGGCAGATTTCTTTGCGTCTGCCTTTCCACGATGCGTTCTTCGGTTGAATTCCTTTGGGTCAGGTTTAATCAACAATTCGTCGTCAAGCCACGTAACCCAAAGGGAAAGCTTGTCCTCTTATTTTTATCCTCTGCGTTCAGAGGAAAAGTCCTTCACCCTCAGGATTAACTCAAAAAGAAACGTTTTATAAAAACCTTACCTTGTCATAATTTAGCTTACGTTACATTCCGTATAACTAATCGACTACCTGGACACGATAGTCGACTGGACTGTGCGCTCGCCTTGTAACGCGGAGAGTACGGGTTCGAGCCTCCTCCTCCTCCTCCTCCTCCTCCTCGTCCTGCTCCTCCTCCTCCTCCTGCTCCTCCTCCTTCTTTTCCTCCTCCTCCTCCTGCTCCTTCTCCTCCTCCTGCTCCTCCTCCTCCTCCTGCTCCCTCCTCCTCCTGCTCCTTCTCCTCCTCCTCCTCCTCCTCCTCCTTTTCCTCCTCCCTCCTTCTCCTCCTCCTCCTTCTCCTCCTCCTCCTCCTTCTCTCCTCCTCCTCCTCCTCCTCCTCCTCCTCCTTTTCCTGCTCCTCCTCCTCCTCCTCCTTTTCCTCCTCCTCCTCCTCCTGCTCCTTCTCCTGCTCCTCCTCCTCCTCCTGCTCCTCCCTGCTCCTCCTCCTCCTCCTCCTCCTCCTCCTTCTCCTCCTCCTCCTCCTCCTCCTGCTCTCCTCCTTCTTCTCCTCCTCGTCCTGCTCCTGCTCCTCCTCCTGCTCCTCCTCCTTTCCTCCTCCTCCTCCTCCTCCTTTTCCTTCTTTTCCTGCTCCTCCTCCTCCTCCTCCTGCTCCTCCTCCTCCTGCTCCTTTTCCTCCTTTTCCTCCTTCTCCTTCTCCTGCTCCTTCTCTTCTCCTCTCCTCCTCCTCCTGCTCCTCCTCCTTTCCTCCTCCTCCTCCTCCTCCTCCTTTTCCTTCTCCTCCTCCTCCTGCTCCTTCTCCTCCTCCTTTTCCTCCTCTCCTCCTCCTCCTCCTGCTCCTCCTCATCCTCCTCATCCTCCTCCTCCTCCTCCTCCCTCCTCCTCCTCCTCCTCCTCCTCCTGCTCCTCCTCCTCCTCCCTTCTCCTCCTCCTGCTCCTTCTCCTCCTCCTCCTCCTCCTCCTGCTCCTCCTCCTTTCCTCCTCCTCCTCCTCCTCCTTTTCCTTCTCCTCCTCCTCCTGCTCCTTCTCCTCCTCCTCCTGCTCCTCCTGCTCCTCCTCCTCCTTCTGCTCCTCCTCATCCTCCTTCTCCTCCTTCTCGTCCTCCTCCTCCTCCTCCTTTTCCTCCTCCTCCTCCTGCTCCTTCTCCTGCCCTCCTCCTGCTCCTCCCTCCTCCTCCTCCTGCTCCTGCTCCTCCTCCTCTCCTCCTCCTCCTCCTCCTCCTTCTCCTCCTCCTCCTCCTCCTCCTCCTCCTCCTCCTCCTCCTCCTCCTCTGAGGCGGTTAACATGTAGGGACCTTGAACAAGTCCTTCCCTATTATAGGCGCCATCAACTGATGCTTAGTCATTAATAGTGCTGCTTAATAAAATGCTAAATAACAAAAATAAGTTAGGCGTGAAACTCCGCCACTGCTTGCACTTTCGCAGTGCCAGTCCCAAGCCTAGATGAAGGAAGAGGGCGACGCTAATGATCTTAATTACCACACAGTGTCGTTAAATTGAAACTACTACTAAGTAAGGCGCGTATATCGAGAAAACGTTTAACCTAACCTTGCTGAACATTTCGATTTCGTTTGCGTTCAAGTAGCTACTGTCTCTCATATCTCTTTGGTTGGCATACACCATCTCGTGAGAGGGAACATCCAAACGTACTCCAGCAGCCCCAACCGAAGGACGCGTCTGTCTGCTGACTACATCGACGTTCTTTGATTGGATATCCCGGTCATGGGACTGACTTGTAGTCGGAACTCTACTAACATTGTATGGATCCGATCTATCTACCTTCTGCAAAACCGTCTGAAATGAAAGCGTAAGCGTGAATAGTTATCATTCCGAATTCTTAGGTTACTACCAGTTTTCACTGTAGCATAATATTATATTCGCTTATTATCAATCGGGATGACAAAACGCACACCGTGTATTGTAATCAATTGTAGTGTACTGTACCTAAGTAGGACACGTTAACCGATTGGTTAGAGCGCGAGTTTACGGTTTTTATTCATTGCAAGTGCCCCAGTTTCTGTCACGACATTGCCATGTTAATGTTTTTATCCTAATAGCACATTTCATCATCATCATCATCATCATCATCATGATCCATGGGCCGAAGGCCTGTAGGTGTCCAACGCTTGCATCGGATCCATGGGCCGAGGCCCTTTAGGAGTCCAATGCTTGCAATGGATTTCATTCGTATTTTTCTTTACGAACGGAGTATCTGCACCCATCCGTTCGACCTTCGCGCTTCTCCCTTAAAGAGAGTTCCAGGCTTAGGACTGGCTCTGATATCCACATGTGGTATCAAAGGCGGCGATGCCGCCCACGTTTGCCAGCTTTTTCAGGGTTCCTGCTGAGCCTGTCCACCTCGCGTAGCGCCCTAGGTGGTACTTCGGCCAAGACCTTCACCACTGATGGCATAGCCTCAGCAGGCACTCCCCTACTGACTGTTGCCACCAATCGTTGAGGTGTGAGTCAGACTTTGAGGGGGGAATAGCACATTTAGACGAATTAATATCGCCAGTTATTTGCCTATATATGTGTGTATGTATGTATATATGTATGTATGTATGTATGTATGTATGTATGTATGTATGTATGTATGTATGTATGTATGTATGTATGTATGTATGTATGTATGTATGTATGTATGTATGTATGTATGTAATGTAATGTAATTAGTAATTTATATAGCGCCGCTCACAGCCGAGGCCATTCAGTAGCGCTCCCAGTGCGAGAACCCTGAGAGAAGAAATATGTTTTAAGGAGAGAGAGAGATGAAGACAATGATCCAGAAAGGAAAGTCTCACGCAAAGTGAAGTGAAGGGCATTCCATAAGAAGGGCCCAATGATGGCAAAGGATCGAGTTTGAGCAATCGTAGTCCTAGCTCGTGGGACAAAGAAGTCAGATCGGTCCAGAGATCGTAAAGGCCGATGAGAAGATGCAGAAAGAGGAGGACGAATGACATCCCTGAGGTATTTTGGAGCAAGTCCCAGTTTGGATTTGAGGACCAAAGCAAGGACTTTAAACTGAATGCGGTCAGAGAGAGGAAGCCAATGCAGTTCGTTAACCATGAATGATGATATATGGGAGTATTTAGGAAGGTGAGCAATCAATCGAGCAGCAGTATTGAGAACAGATTGAATAGGGTATAGACGGACCTTGGGAAGACCAATAAGTAGGGAGTTGCAATAATCAATTCTGGAACAGACAAATGCATGGACAATGGATGCCATGGTAGAGAGAGGAACAGATCTGCGAATAACCCTGAGACGCCGTAGGTGAAAGTGAGAGGATCGTATAAGGTTGGTTACATGAGCAGAAAAAGTGAGAGCGCTGTCCCCAGTGACACCTAGGTCACGCACACAAGTAGAGAACGTAAAATTGGGAAAGTTTTCAGAGAGAAGCGAAAAGTCAATTTTCAGAAGTTGTTGGGGTGTGCCAAGCCAAATAAGTTGAGTTTTGGAAGAGTTTAGCGAAAGGCGATTGGAAGACATCCACAAATGCAAGTCATAGGAAAGAGCTTCAATACGGCGAGCTAAAGTAAGTTGAGTAGACGCAGGACCATGAACATATGCCTGAACGTCATCAGCAAAAAGGTGACCAGTAGCAGAGTAATTTGTAAACAAAGAGGTAATATCAGCCGTGTACAAAATGAAAAGAAGGGGTCCAAGGACTGATCCCTGAGGAACTCCTAGAAGGACAGGCACCCAGTTAGACCTGGAATTACCAGCTATAACCATTTGGGTGCGACCAGACAGGTAGGATTGAAGCCAGAGAAGAGGGACTCCCTTAAGACCATAGGAGGATTCAAGGCGTTGGAGCAGAATATCGTGATCCACCATGTCGAAGGCTGCTGAGACATCAAAAAGTGCAAGAAGGGTGACCTGAGCCTTATCAAAAGCTGAGTAGATGTCAGCTAGCATAGAGAGCAGAGCTGTTTCAGTTGAGTGGAACGCCCTGAAACCAGATTGGTGTGAGGGGAGAAGGCCTGAAGACTCAAGGTAAGGAAGAATCTGAATTGAAACCAGACGTTCAAGGGTTTTGAAAGAAAAGACAGGTTAGAAATAGGCCGATAATTTTTGCAGTCGTTTGGGTCCAGATTAGTTGTATGTATGTATGTATGTATGTATGTATGTATGTATGTATGTATGTATGTATGTATGTATGTATGTATGTATGTATGTATGTATGTATGTATGTATGTATGTATGTATGTATGCATGCATGCATGCATGCATGTATGTATGCTTGTGTAATGTGTATACATGTATATGTATGTATCCCACCCCATCATACATTTAACAGGTTAGTCAAATATTTACCTGGCCCAATGAGGTCCATGTGCTATCCCGTCCTATATTCAACAGTTAATCCAAACGCTAACTTTACCTTAAACCAGGAAGTCAAATGCTTACCACACGACGTGATAAACGTTTGATCTTCTGCTTATTCCTGTTCCGTACAACGAGAAATACAACAACAACGATAACAACAACTAGAACGGTGAAGCCAACGACGGTAGGTATCGCCACAATGAGAGCCATATCCGTTGTATTCGCTGATGATGATGATGATGCCGTTGTCAGTGATGACTGTGACAACGACGTTGTCTCCATAGACGACCATGTTGTCGTAACGCTTACTGATGTTTGCGCAGTGCTGCTATTAAAAATCGGAGACGTTTTCAGTGATGTGGTTTGTGCACTGCTGTATATGCGGCTGCTGGTTGTCGTAAGCCTCGAGGAAGACGTGGACCCCGTCGGTCTTGACGCAGCAACTGTTGTAACATTGGCTGCTGCTGCTGTTGTCCGCAATATCTGCAAGAGCATAATCGTAATCGTTACCAGTCGTAAATCTTAACTTTATGGTACCAGCTTATCAACGGTGGCGCTAAAATGGTGAGGCGTGATCATTTCCACCAGTTACTCTTCTTTGTCTAAGTACCATAAATATTA
>JACEVL010000071.1:230000-242500 GCA_020284085.1 Aporrectodea caliginosa
TGAGAATCAAATCCAGGAGCTTCTATTACGCCATGTTTACGGTGTCATTCTATGATCATTTGGATGTTAACGCATTCTATGAATATTCATGACGATACATGAATGCATGTTTACATCATGGTTGTTCACGCCCGCAAACTTAAAACCTTGCGCGCAGCCTGTCCAGCATTGTAAAGTAAACTAACAATTTATTCCAGCTTCGCACAACAGTACCTTACATTTATGAAATGCCCTTTGCGGAACTAATGAAGTAGTATATCCGTCTCGTTTGAACCACGAAATCACTGCAATTCACGACAAGTTCGTTAAGTATCGGATGAGAATGTTACCGACCCAAGACTTCCTTAACTCTCGACAGAAATGGAGAATGAAAATAGGAGGCCATTGGTCGTGAGAATCTTTCTATTATTGACTACCCGGGGCTACCACGTAGACTAAAAGGAGGCCGTTCTGTAGTGTTTTCTCATGCGTGACTTCAGTCGTCTGCTGTGAAGTATGGAGCTCAAGAACGGACAACAAACCAAAGCAAACGATTGAGGCGGCTTTAATAGAAATTGCAATATTGTATCGTATTGTATTTCATTGTGTTGTATTGTAAATGTAATTATAAATTTCTATAGCGCCACCTCCAGAGAAAATGACTCAGACGGCGATCTCTATGCTAGCCTACAAGATGCTAGAAGTCATTAGACAGAAATTTCATAAGTAAGCAAAACAATATGCATGCATTTGCGCTTGTAAACTTTAATTCATTTATTAATTCATTCATTTGTTCAGAGGAGTTATATAGCGCTCCTCCAAGATATCTACTCAGATGGGAGCGCCTCCAAGATATCTACTATGAGGCGCTTCCATCCCAACTCCGGCGATAAAGAACCGTCTCCAGATGCTCGTTAAAGGTTTATGCAGAGTCCCTAACTAACCCACTCAGATCTGAGGGAAGGTTATTCCACGTGGTCGGCCAAATCACAGACAAGTCAGAACGTTGCACCTTTGAAATGCGTGCAAAGGAAACAACAGGTTCATCTCAAGATGCAGAACGAAGATTCCGCGGACAGCCAAACCTGAGGTGGGACTACAAAGCACCACCAAGTAGGCAAGGACGTTCACTAACTGGCACCGTCAGACCCACACATACATATTACATAGCTACATACATATATAGAGACAGTCATACTTTGGAGTAGGCCTGTGAAGATACCGTAGGCCCAGAGTGTCAAGCAAACAGATCTGAATGCAACAAAGCGTGAAGCAATAAACGCATGTGACCCGATCTTTGTGGTAGAGACATTCAACTGACTGTAACTTCCGGGTTACTTGGTCAACTGAATTGATGTATAGAGGCCGAAGTCAATAGGAAAGAACGGTATAAGAAGTCATGCATTTATATATGCATGTATCAGAGTAGCCTACATGGTTATGTATGCATCTGTGTGTGTATTTATTTATGTACTTTTGTTTGTACTTGTTCACGCGTCTGTGTATGTGTGCATGTATGTCTGCATCTAAATAGGTGTAGGGTTGACTTACGTGGCAACACCATTCTAGGACTACCCCTCGTATGTATATATATATATATATATATATATATATATTGTTATTGTCCTGTTACTGTTTGTATGCATGTATACGTGTTCCTGTGTAAATAGCTATGTAGGCCTATGGTGGTATGTGCACTTTTGTATGTGCCTATGTATCCGTGCATGTATACCTATGTCTGTGGCGTGTTCACTTATGTGGCGCAAATATATGTTAATGGAAAGCATTCGGACTCGGAGGCAGACTATTTTAAGACACCTATAGTGTGGAGCCACCTGTCTGTCTGAATACGAGTCCACAGAGCGCTGACCGACTGACCCAGAACCACTGAGGCAGAACGACAGATACAGAGAGATATAGAGATATAGAGATATGAGAGAGAGAGAGAGAGAGAGAGAGAGAGAGAGAGAGAGAGAGAGAGAGAGAGAGAGAGAGAGAGAGAGAGAGAGAGAGAGAGAGAGAGAGAGAGGAGAGAGAGAGAGAGGAGGAGGAGGAGGAGAGGAGGGAGGAGATGGATGGCAGAGATATATATATGGATACAGACAGGCAGACAGACAGACACAGATGGAGGAGAGGGAGGGAGAGAGTGGAGGGGAGAGGGAGGGAGAGAAAGCGATATATATATACACAGAGATAGATGCAGACAACAGACAGACAGACAGAGAAAGACAGACAGAGACAGACAGACAGAGATGGAAGAAAGCGTGTGGCGGTATCCTACAGCCAAGTATGCTCTTGCACTTATTAATGGCCAGAATTGAATATGCAAACGTATTATTGTGTGGTCTATGACTTTTCGCCTGTGGTGGATGAACCCTATATACAATGTAAATCGGACCGACAGCCTACATGCAGGCAACTCTGCCACTGCGCGTAGAATAGTGCCAGTCCCAAGCCTTTATGAAGGAGGAGGGCGACGCTAATCATATCTGTTATAACACAGCGTAGTTAAACAGGAACTAGCCATCTTAGAATTAGATGACAGTGATAGTAGGTGAACTCTGGGCATCAGCGCTACTCTCAAGATAAGCGCTGGGCACCAGCTTATTCACGAGCGCTGCGTCGTGTCAGAAGGGTTGTCCAGAGATGGTCAAGGGAAGATCCGATTGGGGCTATCAGAGTGAGAAGGAAGAGGAGCTGCCAAGGCGGTTTCGTTGAGGATGAGAAGGCTGAAAAGGCGGAAGAGCGGATGAATTTGGGTAGGAAAATGCAGCTATTATAATAATAATAATAATAATAATAATAATAATAATAATAATAATAATAATAATAATAATAATAATAATAATAATAATAATAATAATAATAATAATAATAATAATAATAATAATAATAATAATAATAATAATAATAATAATAAATAAAAAAAAAAAAAAATAATAATAATAATAATCTTTTTCTTTAATAAGCGCCTGACAAACGCACTGCGCTGTACATTTTTATGTACTCAGTATACTTAAAATAGCGCCTTTTCATCATCATCATCACTTTCTGAGCCTGCCATTTGGTGGCGATGGGTACGAATGAACGATCTTCACTGTCCTCGGTCACTCGTCAAGTTCAGTGCTCCCTCAGTGTTCGTCCAAGTGATGTTATGTCCTCATTTATGTTGTCTATCCAACGTATATATATTCTCGGTCTGCCTTTGTTTCCCTTTCTTTCGATTCTTGCGTGTAGTTCATTGTGTGGGAATCGGTCAACTGGCATTCTCTGTACATGTCCAAACCATCGGAGTCTTCGTTGAACGACTTTGTCTAGCAGAGTTGTTTGACTAATTGCATAAGGTTACGTAGTCAACTGTGGATCAAGTAGCCGTCCTCTACTTATAGGGCTGATGAAAACCTGAATGAGGTGTGTAAAAGAATCTATTATCTTTTATGTTTTATAAGTTATTCATAGTATATTCTAGTAATGTTTACATAAACATATCGTGCTCACTTTTACTATAATATATATATATATATATATAATTATATTCTGTGATATTCGAATATCACTAAACATGTATGTACACTGCACATAGGCAAATATTCATAGTCGTAATCGATTCTTGCGTGTAGTGCAGTACTATCACACCAGTACCAAAAGTAAACCACCCGACAGAGGCCGCTGATTATCGCCCCATTTCGGTTACACCTATCTTATGCCGAATACTTGAAAAATTTATCGTGCATCGGTTTTTTCATCATATTCTGCTTGAGCCCCAGCTAAATCAAGACTTCACAGACCAGTTCGCCTTCCGACCAACAGGATCCACCACAGCAGCACTAACAGCACTAACAACCAATCTTTTGGAGCTACTAGAAGCAAATCAGTATGTTCATCTCATTGCCTTGGACTTTAGCAAAGCCTTTGATACGGTGCGGCATTCGTACCTGGCTGAGCAACTGGCGGAGATGCAAATTCCTGATTGCATCTACAATTGGATCGTGGCCTTCCTGGAGGATCGGGGCCATGGAACTAAATTCAACGGCTTCACATCTCTCCTCATGAAAATCAACTCTAGTTTTGTACAGGGTTCAGGTTCTGGCCCAAATAATTTTATCATCACAATATCTAAGCTCAAGACGATTCACATTGGAAATATAATACTAAAGTATGCTGATGATAGCTACTTACTGATACCTTCTTCTAATAGTGCCACTGTTTCAGCTGAACTAGAACATGTGACAAATTGGGCAAAAGCATGCAACCTAAAACTAAACCATAAAAAGACGCAAGAGATGATTGTAAGAGGGGTCGGGAGGAGAGGGCGGGTGTCAGCACCTGCGGCCACCCCGGGAGTGACCAGAGTACATAGCATGAAGGTACTGGGGGTTATGCTTACTGAAACTTTAAGTTTTGAGATGCACATTGCCCAAATATGCTGCAGGGCTAGGCAATCCATGTATGCCCTGCGCATACTAACTGCCCATGGTCTATCTGGCCCTGGGCTTTACGATGTGGTGAGGGCGACAACGGTGGCACGCCTGTTGTATGCTGCTCCGGCATGGTGGGGCTTTGCCAGCCAAAGGGAGAAGGGAATGCTCCAGTCTGTAATGAACAGATTGATCCGTCAGCGATACCTCCCAAGTGATAGCCCAACCTTTGAACAACTATGCCTTAAAGCCGACACCTGCTTGTTTTCGGCGGTCCTGGCAAACCCGGGCCATGTTCTCCATAGGTTTCTTCCTCCAAAAAACCTGTTGGCCTATTCCCTTCGACCCCGGTCACATGACCGTGTTTTACCTTTAGCTAATCATAATATGAAAAAACTTTTATAGTTAGAATGCTTTATTCATATTGACTATTGATTGTTTATTATATATGATGTATGTACACCAGAATGCGGATTGCAACTGGTTCAATAAAGAATATACTTACTTACTTAGATTATATTTAACCATTGATATCGGTCAGCATGTCTTTAATGCGACCTCCAGACAGAATAATATTGTTAATGGAATTCTCATACGACACGGAATTATCTAATATAATTAATCTAACCTATAGAACCGTTACCATAACACGTAAGCTACAGTATCAATACACGGTTCAGTTTTAATTTACCTATGTAATGCCTTACCCTATACCTTACCTCTTAATTTCTCTTAACTTACCTTACCATGCCTCATCCAATATTCCATATCTTATCTTATCTTACCCTACCATGTGCATAGTAACCGTTGCAACCGTAAGATGGCATTAATTCTGGATTTACTAATTTATCTATAATTAGCTCATTAACTATTCGTGCGATTTGTTGTAACAACCTGTTCGTAGGGTAATGTAGGGTCTATGTCAATGGGCCTAGCAACCACAAGATATCGTTTCGGGGTCGAAAATATATGCTCTACTTAGACACCTTTACAAACTTTAAGTTTTGAGATGCACATTGCCCAAATATGCTGCAGGGCTAGGCAATCCATGTATGCCCTGCGCATACTAACTGCCCATGGTCTATCTGGCCCTGGGCTTTACGATGTGGTGAGGGCGACAACGGTGGCACGCCTGTTGTATGCTGCTCCGGCATGGTGGGGCTTTGCCAGCCAAAGGGAGAAGGGAATGCTCCAGTCTGTAATGAACAGATTGATCCGTCAGCGATACCTCCCAAGTGATAGCCCAACCTTTGAACAACTATGCCTTAAAGCCGACACCTGCTTGCAGGGGCGTCTACCAAGGGGGGAAGTGGCTCAAGTTGAGCCAACTGAAACACAGGGGGGGGGTAAATTTTAAATTTAAATTTTGGGTGTGGAAGATTTCATAAGTCAAACGAAATGCACCTTAAGCTAAAATGAAATAAAGATAGATAAAAGGCCTTCCTCATAAAATTTGCGTAGTCATAAAAATGAGCTATAATTTGCAGGTTAGAAATGATAAACCACTTTTGCTTGAAACTCCGAATTCAGCTGTTGATGATGAAGAACTATGCGATGATATTACTGGAGATGTGGTCGAAAATGTGGATAATACAGAAGAGTCAAGGAATAGACGTGCTTGGGTCGAATATACATTCACAAAGCCACTAAGGGTTCTGCAAGAGCTGTCTGGGTTTCCAAATCTGAACTGTCTGTACAGGAATTTGGCATCCCTTGCAGTCACTAGTTGCAGTGCAGAGCGAGCAATGAGTAGAGTTAAAATTGTCAAGAACAGGTTGCGATCAACAATGCTGGATGACTGGTTTTCGGCATTGCTTGTGCTTGCTGCCGAGAAAGATTTATTGGATATATATCAATGAAAATGACATCATTGATCGCTTCGCAATGTGCAGTTTGCCACTGCAAAAAGAACTAATTCATGGATTTAGTAATAATTGACAGAATGGTACTCTGATTGTAATTTTGTACGATTTCTTTAGTGTTAACTTGGTTCAAGTTTAAGTTGGTTGTTATAACAGAAATTAGCACTCATGATTACGCCTATGTATAAAAACTAATACTCCTGATTTCTAAAGGGTAAAGGCTATTAACGATACTCATGATTATATTTTATATGTATATATATATATATGTCATAACTCATGGCAATGATGACATATTACATGATATTCTGCTATTCTTTTTTGTTGTGTGAGAATTAATGGAATGATTTCTCACAATTATTTTAGAACATATCTTATACGTTCTGCAAAAATCCCTAACCCCTTACAAAACCAGAACTGAGAACCTCTCGCATTTTAGGCTCCACGAGCATGCGCCCTTACCGATGTCGCTACCTTGACCATACGACCTCGACATAAGGATAGCCTGAGAAAGTGCTCAGGATAGGGGGAACTTGAGCCAATTTATCATAAATTATAGGGGGGATAGACGCCCCCCTGCTTGTTTTCGGCGGTCCTGGCAAACCGTCTGCCATGTTCGTCCATAGGTTTCTTCCTCCAAAAAGCTGTTGGCCTATTCCCTTCGACCCCGGTCACATGACCGTGTTGTACCTTTAACTGACCATAATATGAAAAAAACTTTTATAGTTAGAATGCTTTATTCATATTGACTATTGATTGTTTATTATATATGATGTATGTACACCAGAATGCGGATTGCAACTGGTTCAATAAAGAATATACTTACTTACTTACTTACCTTTAAAACGTGATAGAACAACGCTACATAGTCACTTACTACATCAAAACTATAGTGTGTTTGGTTCTTTCCAGAAATCCGTAAAGCACGGTAAGATTGATGGCGATGTCACAGGATGTCGTTAACCAAAGAAGTCGTTAACCAAGTAGTAGTCACTTTAGTTTAGTTTAATGACACTGGTGTGATTACAAAGGTCATTAGCGTCGCCCTCCTCCTTGATCCAGGCCTGGGACTGGCACTGTCAGAGTACATGCAGACAGTGGCGGAGTTTTCGTTAACCAAAGAACACAACGGTCTATTTAGACACCTTTATAACGTAATTAAAGGAAACTACATGTTTTGAGCTATACTATGCCAAAAAATAATCTTTGTCGGCGGAAACGGCCTATGTTGTCATAAGCTGCCGTTAAACTGTGGATCCATTTGTTACTTAAAGGAGGAGGGCGACGCTAATGGTCTTTGTTACCACACAGTGGTCGTTAAACAGTAAACAAGAAGAAGTTACTTATAGGAACTCCGCCACTGTTTGCCTCTGCAAGTGCCAGTCCTAAAGCCTTGCAAAGGAAGAGGGCGACGCTAAGGTCTTTGTTACCACAGAGTGGTCGTTAAGCAGTAAACAAGCAAAAGCAAGTTACTTATAGGCCTACCAAAACTCCGTCTGGCTCCAATTCAATCACTTAGGCCTAATGCAGCTGCTCATTTGATCGCCCGCCTTCCTCGTTTCTCCCATATTTCGACTTTTATGACTGAAGACCTTCATTGGCTTCCATTAACTGTTTGAAATTCTCTTTCTTACGTGTAAAATGTTTTTGGGTCAAACTCCACGCTACCTCGGTGAGACTCGGTCAGCTACCTCTGGACGTCCTCTCCGCTCTTTAGACCATCATGACGTTCTAGTTACTCGGTCTCGACTGCCACAGCACAGCATCGTGCATATACCTATGTTGGCCCTTTGTTGTTGAATGACCTTCCGGTTATATCTCGTGCTGTGATGTTGTCTGAGGGCAGTACTGTTTCTGCTCGTTCTCTTAAGACTTTTCTTTTTCGAGGGCCCTTGGTAGGCGGCCGTAGGCCTATAAGTAACTTGCTGTTGCTTGTTAACTATTTAACGATCACTGTGTGGTAACAAAGACCACTAGCGTCGCACTCCTCCTTTAGCCAGAGCGCGCCTCTGATTAGGTTGGGGGGTCCGGTGGCGCGTTGGATAACATCTGGCGAAGAGTGCGAGAGGTACCGAGTTCGAGCCCCGTTAGGCGGATTTGCTTTGTAGGCTGCTATTAGCGCCGTGTATTACAAGCTGTCTGTTCTGTTAGTAGTTAACTAGTTAAGATTGTTTCAATTGCATAACATGTAAATGTACAGCGCAGTGCGTTTGTCAGGCGCTAAATTAAAGAAAAGATATTATTATTATTACTGTGAGAGACGCTTTTTAAGTCCGTAAATAGAATAGAATAGAATGGAATTCAAAGGCTGCAATTTATGTCGAAAAACACAAAGTAGCTAGTACGTACATGTTGGTTGGATCCACAGTTTAACGGCAGCTTATGACAACGTAGGCCGTTTCCGCCGACAAAGATTATTTTTGTCATATTAATTACAGTGCTTTTAGTAGTATGTTGGTTGGATTGGATCCACAGTTTAACGGCAGCTTATGACAACATAGGCCGTTGCCGCCGACAAAGATTAGTTTTGGCATATTACAGCTTTTAGTTGTTGGTGTGTGTGTGTCCACAGTTTAACGGCAGCTTATGACAACAAAGGCCGTTGCCGCCGACAAAGATTAGTTTTTGGCATATTACAGCTCTTTTTAGTTGTTGGTATCATGGGTCATATAACAAATAGGAGCAATAGAGAGGGTTTAAAAGGTGTTTAAAAGGAGCATTGGACGCATTACACAAGGATTTGGAATGATGAGAAGAAGTTTTTTAACGAGCTATGTCGTATGTTTTCTGGAATAGCATGTAAATTTTCGAAATTTCTCTTTCACCAAACGCCTCGAGTGTTTTTAGCCTCCTTTTTGCTGAACACTGTGTAAACTGACTTAATTATTTTTTGACAACGTTGTTTGAATACGATGACTAATGATCTGTTTGGATGTTTCCTTGTCTGAATTCTTAATTGGTTTGTCATGGCTGGCTGCACAGACAATAAATGTCTTTTAGGATTGTCCCTAGTGTGCGTCTCTTTATCTGTCTGTCTGTCTGTCTGTCTGTCTGTCTGTATATCTGTCTGTTTGGTTGCGTGAGTCTGTGTATATCTGTCTGTATGTCTATATGTCTGGCTGTGTTCGTGTCTGTATGTCTGCCTGTATGTTTGTCTGTCTGGCTGTGTGTCTGTGTGTGTGTCTGTCTGTATGTCTGGTAAAGCTGCATGTGTCTATGTGTCTTTGCGTATGTCTGTCTGTCTGTGTGCGTTTTTTTTATGTCTGTCTGTTTATCTGTGTGTATGTCTGTCCGTGTGTCTGTCTGTGTGTTTGTCTGTTTATGTCTTTGTGTCTGTCCATGTGTCTGTGTGTCTGTATGTGTGCATGTCCGTTCTTCTGTCCGTCAGTCTTCCTGCCCGTGCGTGTGTCTCCTTGTGTTCGTTTCTCTGTCTTTTTCTCTGTCTCTCTGTGTACGTGCCTTCCAGTTGACTGCCAGAATAGGATTAATAAAGGAACCGTTTCCAATAAAACAAATAACCTTAAAAGTTAATTATAAAATAATTATTTATGATAAAACGAGTCAATAACTGACTGATGAAATGATTGAGCAGACAAATGATTTTGCAAAACTAAATGACTAAATGACTGATCGAGCTAAAAACGAGTGACTGAACAAATGACTGTGGCTAGTCCTTTCCTTCCGCCACGGCTGCGCTACGGCGCTATACAAATTGTATTATTATTATTATTATTATTATTATTATTATTATTATTATTATTATTATTATTATTATTATTATTATTTTTATTATTATTATTATTATCATTATTATTATTATTATTATTATTATTTAACTGATTGAGATAAAGACAAACCAATAAACGAGTGAGAACATCTGTGCGTAAAATGACTAAATGACTGTGTCATACAGAAATCAGCGAATAAACGATCAACTAAATGACATTTGACAGTTTTCAGTAAAGTCAGAGCACTAAAACACACAGCTGTGATTAAATGACCTAGTGACAAAACACGAGTACACAGTAATGATTAAAATGATTTAATGACAATCTCTTTTAACGACAAAACACTAGCACGCAGATGCAATTAAAATGACTTAATGACAGTTTGAGGTGTCGTCAAAAACACTAGTGCACAGTTGTAACTAAAATGACTTAATGACAGTTTCAGGTGACGTCAAAAACACTAGTATACAGCTTCTGCGATTAAAATGATTTAGTGACAGTTTCAGGACACCACAGAACACAGTTGTATAATATTCAGTCTTCAAAATGGCGAACAGAAATACATAATGATGTCCAGGTTCGCTCTACATTTTCTCCTATACGCACAGTCAGTTATTCTCCTATGCAGAATAAGTGAGCGAGCCGTTTCCGATAGTCCTCTCCTTTCCCAGGGTTCTTAGCGACGCGGTTTCCAGTTCAAAATGGCGAACCTGATAGTCTAGATAAACAACACTGCGTACTCTCTGAAACGGGTCTCCGTGTGAGCGATAATGCAGGTTTCGGTAATTAAATACCTATTGGCGTGTTACGGCCGTTTTAGACTGTTTTAGGCCTAAGCAGCACGCGATTGGCTGTCGGTCTTAGACCTTTATGAGCCGCCAGCAGACCAACGGTTGATAAGTCTGCGTTAGATGTGCTATAAAATTGACTGTTTTCCTTGACCTGACTGGCGGTAGGCCTGTGTCTTCTGCAGTGTTTCCTTAATACGGTTTCCTAATAAATTCTTGTCAGGCAAGGTAATGGCTTCAATGGAAAACTGAAATGGTCAAATCACACAGATCTTGGAAAATACCGTACAGAAAAAACAGGGACAGAGAGTAAATTACAATGAAAGGCGAAGGAGGAGGGGGAAGATGAGGAGTAGGAGAGGAGGAGGAAGAGTTAAACGGAGAAAAAGGAGAGAAGGAAGGAGAAGATGATGATGAAGAAGAAGAAGAAGAAGAAGAATGATGATGATGATGATGATGATGATGATGATGATGATGATGATGATGATGATGATGAAGAAGAAGAAGAAGAAGAAGAAGAAGAAGAAGAAGAAGAAGAAGAAGAAGAAGAAGAAGAAGAGGAAGAAGATGAAGAAGATGATTATGATGATGATAACGACGACGATGACGATGGTGATGATGATGACGATGATGATGATGAATGGAAGGAAGAGAATGAGGAATAGGAGGAGAAGATGAAGAATAAGAAGGAGAGAAAAAGAAAGGAACCAGATGATAAAAAATGATTACGTAAGTTAATAAGGCAAAAAAAGAAAACAATCGAGAAGAAAATAGCTGAGGAATGCGATAGAAAAAGCAAACAGAGAGATCGAAGAGAGAGAGAGAGAGAGAGAGAGACAGAGAGAGAGAGAGAGAGAGAGAGAGAGAGAGAGAGAGAGAGAGAGAAAAGAGAGAGAGACAAATACGAAAGAACAATGACTGAGAAATGAAGAAGGAAAAGAAAGAAAGAAAAAAGAAACGGAAAGAGATCGAGATGCTGACACACAAAAGGAAACAGAGAAACAGATAGAGACATAGGTTCCTAGAAACATACAAAGAGAAAGAACAACGAAAATAGCATAGTTGATAGGATAGAAATGAAACAGACCTTTTCAACAAAAGAAGATATTTAGCCTCAGTACATATAATTATTTATGTATGTATGAATGTATGTATATATATACATATATAATGTATACATATGTATATAATACGTAATAATTAATATATTAACATATATAATGTATGCACGTAGGTTTAGTAGTAAGGCCATTAGAAGTGTTCGTGGATAACATTTAAATATTTTCACATATAATTATAAACCATTTATAATATATGCATAATTGCCTGTTCATGTGAGATATAATAATATGTCAACGAAGAAAACTGTTAATGGTGGCGTGCCGCAGAAAGCTTCAGCGCTGCCGTGTAGTCTACTTCCGTTTCTGGTCACGTGATAACAGTGACGAGGTTGTTGGTGACGTAAGCTGATGACGTGTTGGAAATGTGCGCTGTCGTCAGAGATCTTTGCGCTGTCGTCAGAGGAGCCGAGTGTGGTGACAGTTTTGCGGCTGACGAATTGGTTTCATGAAATGCTGAAGAATTATAAAGAGAAATTTCATTAGAGATTTGTCTAGGGCTTCAATTCAATGCATGTGCTTTTTAATTATTAAAATAGTTCATGGGTTATTACAGTAGGTAATGGTTGTCATGGTAGTTCATTTGAAACCCCAACCTCTTGACAGA
>JACEVL010000071.1:247500-260000 GCA_020284085.1 Aporrectodea caliginosa
TCTCTCTCTCTCTCTCTCTCTCTCTCTCTCTCTCTCTCTCTCTCTCTCTCTCTCTCTCTCTCTGTCTCTCTCTCTCTCTCTGTCTCTATCTGTCTGTCTCTCTCTCGCTCTCTCTGCTTTCTCTCTCTCTCTGTCTGTCTGTCTGTCTGTCTGTCTGTCTGTCTGTCTGTCTGTCTGTCTGTCTGTCTCTCTCTCTCTCTCTCTCTCTCTCTCTCTCTCTCTCTCTCTCTCTCTCTCTCTATTGCCTGAAGGGCCACTGCGTACAATAATTACGTCTTCACAAAGCCAGCGTAGAATGACGTCGTACCTGCCAGGTGCATGGCAAGGGTTCGATCCCAACTGTTTGCATTCCCACCTCAGCCACCTGTTCATGGATTCCGAACCTCTAACCGCAAATTGTCTTTCTTCGAAGCTCGCCTCAATTGTAATTAATTATAACTTGTATCTCGTCGGTGTCTAATGCACAAGGCATCTACCGATGGCGCATCAAAACGAAAACGTAATGAGGTCAATATCAAGTAGAGCAGTTCGTAGCTGAACTTCGTGAGTAAATTAGTCAGTTAGTCAGTCAGTCAGTCGGTCAGTCAGTCGGTCAGTCAGTCAGTCAGTCAGTCACAGTCAGTTAATGAGTGAGACAGCGAATTGGCCAGTTAATCAGCCAGTCAGAGGCAACTACTGACCCACCCTCCCACCTAGTAAATGAAGAAGTCAGTCAGCTGCCATCCAGCCAAGTCAGTCAATAAGTAAACAGCAAAGGCACCCTGCCAACCAACCAACAAGCAAGTCACCCAGCTGGCCAACCAACCAACAAGCCAGTCAGCTACCCAACCAGCCAAGAAACCAGCAATCGTTTATTCAGTCTGTAAAATTATAGGTCGTGTGTATGTATTATTGTATTGTTAAATTTTATTTACCCGTTGTCTGCTTGTAAGTTTGAATTAGACACCAGGTATATATATATATACAGTATATATATATATATATATATATATATATATACAAACGACTACTTTGCAATGATTGATACATAATATTATGTGTGGCGTGACAATGCGCCGTCATTCAGTTATTTCACACAGTCGTATTTGTCATCAACCACTGTTGATGTTATTGGGTAAGGTGGGACAAATTGGGACAGCGGTGACAAATTGGGACAACGTGGACTACTTTGGGACAGTGCTGACAAATTAGTACGCGGTGACAAATAGAGACAGTGGTGCTTCTGGGAATGCGGTCTCCGTGGGAGACTCACGGAGCGATATACGATCCGTGCTACTGGAGTCACTATTTGTTCAGCCTACATAGTTACGTATTTCCGCAAAGTGAAACGGTTGTTTGTTGTTATATTATTAGTATTATTACTATTATTATTATATTACTACTACTACTACTACTTATTATTATTATTACTACTATTATTAATAATAATATTATTATTACTAATACTACTTACTACCACTACTACTATTATTATCATCACTCATCATCATCATCATCATCATCATCATCACTACTACTACTCATCATCATCATCATCATCATCATCATCATCATCATCATCAATGTTCATCATTATACTATTATTATGAACTACTATTACTACTACTACTGCTACACTATAACTAATACTACTACTAACTACTACTACTACTCTACTGGCGCTGAGATTTATTGCGATTATAAAGACTAGCTCAAGATGCGCTACACGAGTAACCATTTCAAGGTAGACTCGAACCCGTACCCTTCGCAACATTGTCAGAGCTCTAACCAATCGGCTGCCGAGTTCCACGAGTACATAATCGATAGTTTTTTTTATTCTGGCACATTTTGTAGCGTCTATAGTTTTGGTTGCGGTGTATAATTGTGCAGTGTCGTAAAACCTATAGTCCTTAGTTTTTGTTGTCATTGTGGTGTACGCTACATGTAGTCTTCAGTTTATGGGACGTTGTATATTTTACTGTAATGAAATCTGGCAAAATATTATAGTTCAATTTTGTAAAGATTGTAGAGAGCCGTAACGACGTTCATGGCGAATTAAACTTTAACTATTAAAGGTTTGATTGAATTTATTTTATAATTAGTGACAAACCTGCGATTTACTGTAATGAACTCTGCAAACCGATGAGTCACCCTTGCTATTTGAGCTATAAATCTTTTACTGCACGCCTTGAACTTCGTAACAAAAACTTCTATAAAATTGCTTATAATTAGCAATTTTTAAGACGTTTTTTTACGAAGTTCAAGGCGCGCAGTAGAAGATTTTATAAATTATTTCTCAATAGCAACAGATGGTATTTTGTGGCAGCCATATTGCGCGAATATTCAATCACTATCGTCTGTCTTCGCTCATTATCTTCTATAATTATAAATCCATTCGATTCTACTCGAGTTTAATTGAAAGAATCTGATGGTATATAGACCTATAATAGTTGGCCCCGATCCTCGATGAGAAAGTATTTGATATTCAATAAATCAAAACGATTTTATTAAAACTTTATTCAATTAAGGTCTTTGGAAACTGCGGTATCGTGGAGGAAGGACTCAATGGCTACACCTGAATCGACATAGGCCTACTGCGTTAGATGGAAAGCAGAGCTGGACTTCGAATCGTTTAACCCAGGGCCGGATTTTGGGTTGGTGGTGCCCATGGGCGCCCGATATGGTGGGGCCCTTTGTGCAGCGGCCCTGGTCTAACCGGGAGACTTCTGTAGCGCTCTTATTATTAAGCACAGACAATCAATCGATTGTAACTTCTGAGTAGGACCACCATCCAGACTTTGATTGAAACCAGAAGTAATTCAAGGTTCCACATAGACTTGAATACACGTAGGGTGCATAAGCAATCCGAATGACTCGACGGTTAGCCTACATTCCAACGAGATGATAGAAGTAACTAAACTCTTATTTACATTTAACACCCAACCGTGATTCTTCTAGTATAATTACTAACTGATGTAATAGTCCAGATCTTAATTTTGCCGATGAAAAGAACGTTTAAGAAGATTAACATCATGTAGGCTAGCGCAAATACACACATTCATGTACATACATACATACATACATACATACATACATACATACATACATACATACATACTTATCTACATACATACATACATACATACATACATACATACATACACACACACTACACTGGTGTACATACATACATACATAATTACATACATACATACATACATACATACATACATACATACATACTACTTGCAAATACTTACATACACCCAGACAGACATATACTGTATACTATCATAATGGTGTCCCAGAAATAATATTTCGAAAATCTGTATACAGTCCCTCTAAAGTTTCTTTATGGTTCCATAATAACTTCTGTATAATTTTATGACATTTTAAAAATATTTATGGGTCCCTCAAGAACACTCGTTTTCCCAAATTGGCATAATTTGCGCTCAATGTGTGTGTCCAGTTTCTAAATGCTTTTAAACACCAACCTTTGATCCCATGATAACATGTTTAATACCATTGGAAAGTTCTTAAACAGTAGAATCAACAAGTATCTAACTTCATTTGATAAAAAATAAAACGATCAAATATTAAGAAAAATTGTGCAAAACTCAAGATATTTGGACTTTCGCAATATCCTTTATTAACCATTAATCGTACCGGTACTGCAAATCCTTGATAATGCAACAATCCAAGGTTTCAGCTCTTCTATACTGCTTCTGCTTAATCTTCCTCACTGTTTACACCTTCGGCTGACTATTCTTCAATTCAGCATTCTACACGTCTACAAGATTGTCACGATTGATTGGTCTTGGAAATGTCGTGCCTATGTTTGTCAACAACTTGTAGAAGAAACTGTTTCTGTTTTTCGTTCTTGGCTTTTGTTGAATTGAAATTCTGTACAAGAGCAACACCACGTTCAGCTGCACTGTCATTCACACAGGCCAAGTTATAAACAAATCAACAAGCGATCTTATACGATTGACTTTCGAGCCACTTTTCAACTGGAATTTAGAGATAGCTATCGTCGATAGCGGTAGTTCGGAAGAAACTTCTAGAAATAGATTTTAAAAATTATGTTATTGTACGAGGAAGAGACCAGGCGCAATCCTCGATCATGGTTGAGATAAGCTGTGCTTTCTCAGATGCTGAAAGAACAGAGAGGTTCAATAGCTCTTGGCTTAGGTATCAAATATGACTCTGCGTCATTTTCAGAACTGTTGCCTGCAGAACAGCAGCATTGTAACTCTGCCGGTATTTGTCAAATCACATGCCGATAACAACAGTTACTGCATCGCACTGCCATGACTTCGACAGGTCCAGAACGCTACCGCTGCTGCCTGTCCTGACCCAGAGGCCAACTTTGGCACACCCAGAAGTTAGAAATCAGGACTGGCAATCTGTCCACTTTTTTCCGTGTCTACTCCAGTGATGTCAGGCAGCAGCTTGCAATCCCAGTGCACGACAGATTTACAGGCTCGAAAGTCACGCTTGGTTTTCTCGACAGTTTCACTGCGAAAACGTTTTCTTTGACGGTGAATGGCACTCTTTGAGAGCACCGCTGAAGATATTGAGATGCCTGTTTCGTTGACTAGAGAAGCTAGGATCATCGTTGACGTACGAATGCTCATTGCTCTTGTTTGTTCTATCTAATATTGCAGGTACTTTCTGAGTCATGCAAAATACATGTACACTTTGAAGACATTGAAGATTTCTAACCTTCGGCCCACACCCGTTTGAGCTGCCCCTTTTTTTTTAAACTTAATATGTTTTTTGTCTTCTTCAAACTTGAAACTTTATTCACATATATACAAGGAGGTTATATGTTTGTAGATTCTACTATTTAAGAGCTTTCTAATGATACTAAGCACGTTATTATGGGATCAAAGTGTGGTCCTCCAAATATTTTAAAAGTCAGAGATGTCACGAGCAATTTATGACAAATTATACTAATTATATGAACCTTGAGGACCGCTAAATATTTTTAAAATGTCATAAAATTAGTCAGGTGTTATTATGGGCCCATGAGGAAACGTTTTAGATGGACTAGCATCGAAAGTTTCAACCATTTTGTTCTTCCCTTGTTGTCATGTGACACCCTAATGCATACATACACACATACACCCATGCATTCCCTTGGAAGGATTTGGGTCAGGTTAGGCTCGTATTCGATATGCATAGGTCATGTAGGTAGTCCGACAATCATAATTAAGGTGACAGATTGTGAAATGCCTTTGCCTTCAGCTCATACGTCCCTGCTTCGAATCCCAGCATCTCATGTAAAATTAACGACTCATTTTTCAACGTGTCAAAATTTCCACGGTCGCTCATCAGTGCAGTCACCCCTCAGCCATGAGAACACCCCCTCTCTTCGGTCTGGACTAGAGATGACTAAACGAAACAAGAAGAACAGTCCCTTAAGTCAGTGATCTACTCAAACCGTGGTTCGCGGCCCTGTACCCTTCCGGAAGTGATTACTTCCCGGGCCGCGGGATAGTTATGGCAATAGTTATTGCAAATTTATATAGTGCCACTTCAAAAGAGAATATAAATTACTCCAATGTAATCAACAATTTTTGTGAAATCTAAATTTTAATATAATATATCGTTTTGTGAAATCTAAATTTTACTATAATATGTAAACAAATTTAAATCTAAATTTTAATATAATATTTCGTATTTGTGAAATAAAAAGTTTAACGTAATATAATTTATGACATGTTGAAAAGCACTTATCCGCGATCTATCCGGTAAAACAATGAACGGAAAGGCTGTGGCTAAAGCTAATACCGAATGGCAGCCATGGATATGGAGTGCTAGCGACCTCGTGTTTCTTAGCCTCGGCATATAAGGCGAGTGCAAGGTCATCTCCCTCTCTTTCTGATATTCCCTGTGACAGTGTACGATCAGTGTACTCATTATAGCCGAGTTCGCTAGTGGACTGAAATGAAGACGAAATTTGAAACGAAATTTCACACCTGGCGGGGATTTGACCTCTGAACCCTCATTTGACAGTTCAACACCATAACCACTAGACTACCGCGCGCCCTAATGATGACAGAGTCGTGTAATGAGATGTCACCGACAAGCCCTCATTACGTTACGGAAAGAGAGACAGAAGAAATTTTATGAAGACAAAGATAATGAGACATTGAAAGAGAGGCAGGAAAAGAGACATGGAATTACGGAGATAGACAGACAGAGACAGAGACAGCCAAGGAGACATACAGCCAAAGAGACGCAGAGAAAGATCGAAAGAGATGGAGACAAAGACACTGAGAGAGAGACATTGATACAGAAAAAAGATATTGAGCTGAAGAGGCACAGACACAGACAGAATGATAGCAATATAGATGCGTATTGACAGAGATACATAGGGACACAGCGAGGCAGAGACAGGCAAACATACATACTGCATACATAATAAGACATTGAAGAGACGTACAGACATACCGAGAGAAATACATACATACAGAAATACGTACAAGCAGATAAACGTACAAGCAGACAGACGTACAGACAGATACAGAGCTAGTGAGAGATCCTCATACCTGCTCGACTGGTTTTCGTGTCGATAGCCGAGATGGGCATATGTCCGTGTTTGACGGCGTTCATCCTCCTCGCCTGACCGGTTCCACCGGCCGACTGCGACGCCCCGACGCCGCCTCCTAGTCGCCCGTGTCCTCCTCCGCCGCCTCCGCCGCCGTCGTTACGGACCGGCGGGCCCTTGGGTCGCACGGCCTCGACGGGCAGGACCCTGCGCCGCTTCTTCGGCAGCTTGGCCCTGGCCTGGGTGTGCGAGTAGAAGAGAGCAAAGTTACTGACGATGACGGGGACCGGGAGGGCGATCGTCAGGACCCCGGTGAGGGCACAGAATGACCCGACGAACATACCGATGTACGTCTTCGGGGTCATGTCCCCGTACCCCACCGTCGTCATGGTAACGATGGCCCACCACAACCCGACGGGGATGGAGGTGAAGTCGTTCGTCGGATTGTACTGGATCCGCTCGGCGTAGTAGACGAGCGAGGCGAAGATTACGATCCCGATGACGAGGAAAAAGATGAGTAGTAAGAGTTCGTGGGCGCTCGCCTTAAACGTGTGAATGAGGATCTTCAGACCAGGGGAGTGCCGGGTCAGCTTGAACAGCCGCATGATGCGGATGATGCTGAAGAACTCGAGGATGTCGTTCTCCTTCTTCATCCAGGTGAGCAGGAAGTCCAGGTAGAAGGACAGTGTGGCCACGAAGTCGATGATGTTGACGGGGGCCCGGAGGAACGCCAGTTTGCTGGGGCTGACGATGAAGCGGGTCGCTAGCTCGAACGTGAACCAACCGTTGCAGACGCACTCGATGTAGAAGAACGCGGCGTGCGGATCAGTCCTTCGCTTTTCCAGCATCCACGAGTGTCCGGATCCGGAGCCGTTGTGATGACGATCGCCGGAACTGGAGTCGGAGGAAAAGGAAGTGTTTCGGATGACGGGGACACGCATTGACGGATGCGTCTTGAGACAGAAGGAAAGGATCGAGACGATTATGAAGAAGACCGACAGGACAGCGGCAATCTGAAACGCATCGTCACGCAATGTGATGTAATGTAAAGGGGGCCCGGATAAATGCAATGTAATGTAATGTACTGTAATGTGATGATATGTAATGTTATGTAATGTAATGTGATGTGATGTAATGTGATGTAATGTAATGTGATGTAATGTAATGTGATGTAATGTGATGTGATGTGATGCAATGTAATGTAATGTGATGATATGTAATGTGATGATATGTAATGCAATGTAACGTAATGTGATGTGATGTAATGTGATGTGATGACCATCATCGCCAATCATCCACCATTATCTGCTTCATGCTCCTCTATCCATCATCCCCAAGGCTATCCACTCGAAACTGAAGTCTCTCCTTCTCAAGAACTCTTACCCTGACTCACCCGATCCTGTACCTTCCAATCCTCGACCTAAACGACACCCACCTTAACATCTGCTGTGTCCTCTCTGATCCTCTGGAAACCGGACTCGGACCTCCCTCGGACTAAACACTTTTGGACAACCCGTGTGACTAGACGCAGCGCTCGTGAATAAGCTGGTGCCCTGTGCTTGGCTTTCGAGTGGCGCTTTAGAAGTTTGGAGATTACGATTACGATTACTGTGATGTGATGCAATGTAATGTAAGGTGATGTCATGTCATGTGATGTAATTTAATTCAACATAATGCAATTCATTCATTCATTGTTTGGTCAGTGTTGTGGTGGTTGGTGGTAGGTCAAGTCATGCAGATGTAGGTATGTATGTATGAGCACTTGTTATAGCGCCCCTTCAAGATTTCTACTCAGAGGCGCTCCCGACTACAGCGCGAACACTGAATCGGAGTTTCACGCAGAAGCGCATGAGCAATTGCGAGTGAAGGACTTGCCCAAGGTCCCTACGCGGCGGCTTAAGGTGGATTCGAACCCGCAACCCTCCAGTTGCAAGGCACCGAACATACCCCTAAACCACCGCGCCCCAGATAGCAGAGTGGTTTTTGGTGGTTGTGGTCATGGGACGGTGCAGGAACGGAACCAGGTTACTTGCCTGACCAAAGATCCCTTCACTTCTATACGTAGTCTGCTTTACAATGTCAACTTTGCATTTGCGCTGACAGTAGACAGTGTGTTAAAGCTGTAGCTTGCTAAAGGGACGATGCTATATAAATTATCCTAATAAAAAATTAAAATTACAATCAACTGTCACCGCAAATTCTAAGAGTAACACAATAACAATAACAATAACAATAACAATTATTGTTTTTAAGATCATAACGTTTTTTGGCCTACTTGCTAGATGCAAGAAGACTGGTGATTTGTCTGGTCCTCAGTCGCGCTTTTCCACATATGTATGTATGTATGTATGTATGTATGTATGTATGTATGTATGTATGTATGTATGTATACATGTATGCATAGAACGAGTATGCGCATATTACGAATATTAAGATTTTTAGAAATTGACGAATATTGACGAATATTAAAACTGGCCAACGAATATTAAGAATATTAAATTTTTTTTAGTTCTTTTAATTCCTAATTCTTGAAAATCCAGGATTAATTGTTAAAAAATCAGTGACAAAAATATGCATAAGATCAGTTACATATTACAGTAACTCAGCCAAGTACACACCTAAGGTTGGCAAATTATAATTTACATTATAGCGAGGGGCATAGCTATGAATTTGGCGCCAATATCACCCATTTCAAACGCATTTAGGCCAACGACTTTATGACAGTTCCATTCATTATTCGTCAGACGACACTGGCATAATATAAAACAAGCCAATTAAGGTGTCGCGCATCATTTAAAACGTAGACTGAAATAAATATAGTGCAGGGGTTTCAGATTACGGTAGAGACACCGGAGAGAGACAGAGACAGACGGACAAACAGCGAGAGACGAGAGAGAGAGAGAGAGAGAGTGTGTCGGCCTGCACCATTAAAATTTAGCGCGCAAAAGCCGAAGCTTCGGCGCTGTTGGCTCTGTAGGTTCTCCTACCCCTTGTCAAGGTCGGCTTTTTACAGAGTTCCACAAAAGTAGGGCAAATTTGAGTAAGAAGCCTACGCGTAGGCCTACCACCTTACGGAACACAGCACTAAGTATGGCGTCGTAAAACCACTGCACATGTATGTTGTTAAATAGTGGGCCTAGTCCTAAATTAGTTGTAAACAAGGCAAAAACAGTGACGTCATCAAGAATATTTACGAATATTTACGAATATTAAAAATGCCCTAATATTCACGAATATTTACGAATATTAAAAATGCCTGAAGTCACGAATTCTCGTTCTATACATGTATGCATCTATATACACGTACACAAAGGTGCAAGCCTTTGTCTTTGCACGCGATATAACATTTTCAACAAAATGTTAATATTTGCATAGGCATTTCAAAAACAGTGTATGCGTATCTACGCACTTTGTGCCTCTCATTGCACGTCTCCATGTCTCCTTTTGTATGTCTCGATGTCTCCTTTAAGAGTCCTTTTGTATGTCTCCGTGTCTCCGTTTTGTATGTCTCCATGTCTCCTTTTGTATGTCTCCATGTCTCCTTTAAGAGTCCTTTTGTATGTCTCCGTGTCTCCTTTTGTATGTCTCCATGTCTCCTTTTGTATGTCTCCATGTCTCCTTTAAGAGTCCTTTTGTATGTCTCCGTGTCTCCTTTTGTATGTCTCCATGTCTCCTTTTGTCTGTCTCCATGTCTCCTTTTGTCTGTCTCCGTGTCTCCTTTTGTATGTCTCCATGTCTCCTTTTGTACGTCTCCATGTCTCCTTTTGTACGTCTCCATGTCTCCTTTTGTACGTCTCCATGTCTCCTTTTGTACGTCTCCATGTCTCCTTTTGTACGTCTCCATGTCTCCTTTTGTACGTCTCCATGTCTCCTTTTGTACGTCTCCATGTCTCCTTTTGTCTGTCTCCATGTCTCCTTTTGTACGTCTCCATGTCTCATTTTGTCTGTCATCGCAGGCATTTTCTATGTAGGGGAACAAATGGCTGAAATATGACAGCGACGATAATTATTCATCACGTGACGCTGCAGTCGGATGAAGACGAATGTTCGCTCGGGCGAATTTATGCTGCGCCAACGTCTGCAGTCGCATTATGTCACCCGATGGCCAGTGGGCGGCGCCACGGTATTGATCCAACCATCATCATCATCATCATCGTCGTCGTCGTCGTCGTCGTCGTCGTCGTCGTCGTCGACATCATCAGGACGATCGGTGCATGTATGTATATGTAAATTAGCGTAAGACAGGAACATTGACAGACAGAAAGACAGACACACAGAAAGATAGACAGATGGACACACAGACACACAGAAGGACATACAGAAACACAGACAGACAGGCAGATAGATAGACAGACAGACAGAAACACAGACACACAGAAACACAGACAGAAACACAGACAGACAGGCAGATAGGTAGACATACAGACTGACAGACAGTCACACAGGCAGGCAGACAGACACACACAGACTGACAGTCAGACGTCAGTGTGTGTACGTGTATATGTGTCGCAGTGCGTGTCTATTAGTCTGTGGGTCTGTTTTTGTCTGTATTCCCCCACCTCTGAGTATGTGTGTCTATGTCTGTCTGTCTATCTGTCTGTCTGTCTCTCTATCCGTGTGTCTGTATGGGAAGAGTCTTCCGGTGCACACATGTTTGTATGTACCTGAATACCTGGAAGTGGCCGCCTGTCTGTCTGTCTGTCTGTCTGCCTTTGTTTGTGTGTGTCTGTGTGTATGTTCTCTTTACTGTGTGCATGTATGTATGTATGTAACCGTCCTTCTGATCATTTTTGTCTCTTGTCTGTCTATTTGTCTGCCTGTCTGTCTGTCTGTCTTTATCTCTCTGTCTGTCTGTCTGTCTTTCTGTCTTTGTGTCTGCCTATCTGTCTGTCTGTCTGTCTGTCTATCTGCCTGTCTGTCTTTGTGTCTGTCTGTCTGTCTGTCTTTATCTCTCTGTCTGTCTTTCTGTCTTTCTGTCTTTGTGTCTGCCTATCTGTCTGTCTGTCTGTCTGTCTATCTGCCTGTCTGTCTGTCTGTCTGTTTGACAGACAGACAGACAGGCAGACTGTCTGTCTGTCTGTCTGTCCTTCTGCTCAGGTAAGGCGACTCTTTTAATTTGTCGATGTCATCTTAATCCTAAGCCCAGATCCAAGTGGCAAAGACGACGCCAGATTCGTGATCATAAGTTTCGTAAATATATATACTTATGTATGAGCACTTGTTATAGCGCCTCTTCAAGATTTCTACTCAGAGGCGCTCCTGACTATACAGCGTGGACACTGAATCGAAGTTTCACGCCGAAGCGCATGAGCAATTGCGAGTGAAGGACATGCCCAGGGTCCCTACGGCGTGGCAGTTTGAGGTGGATTCGAACCCGCAACCCGCCGGCTGCAAGGCACCGAAAAATACCCCTACACTACCGAGCCCCACATATGTATGTATGTATGTATGTATGTATGTATGTATGTATGTATGTATGTAATATGTATGTATGTATCTGCCTACTTGTGAAGCATCTGTTAAAAAGAACCTCACTTGTGTGTTTCTAAATAAGTTAGAAATGGTTCGAAACTTCATGTCAGAGCCATAACAAAGATTCAGGTATTGAGCAAGGAATCCATTGGAATCTGCATTACAGTATGTTCACAATTATCATCGCCGCAAACCACAATTGACAGAATAACAGACAGACATTTTGACAGACAGACAGTTAGACAGACATGCAGACAGACACAAAGAGAGCCAGACATACAGGTAGACAGACAGACAGACAGTTAGACAGAGAGACAAACAGATAAGATGTAGACAGATAAGATGTCGTTGTGTGTGCTTTCATACAAGCCTTGGAACAAGGAGATAAGGCTTAGAAATTAAAAACTTAGGAGAGACAACGAAACAGTAACGTTTAGGAGTGGGTAAAAAACTAGAAGGCGCAGAGAATGGAAGAGTCATGGGGAAAAGGCAA
>JACEVL010000071.1:267500-270000 GCA_020284085.1 Aporrectodea caliginosa
AGAGAGACAGAAACAGAGACAGAGACAGAGAGAAGTATTAAAAGACAGACAGACGGACAGACGGATGTATTAAGAGAGACAGACATGCGAAGCGAGAGGCATAGTCTAGTCGTGGAATCAGGCAAAGAGACAGAAAGAGAAAAACGAGAGAGAGAGATAGAGAGAGAGAGAGAGAGAGAGAGAGAGAGAGAGAGAGAGAGAGAGAGAGAGAGAGAGAGAGAGAGAGAGAGAGAGAGAGAGAGAGAGAGAGAGAGAGAGAGAGAGAGAGACAGACAGACATAGAGAGAGAGACAGACAGACAGAGAGAGACAGAGAGAGACACTGACAGAGAGACAGACAGACAGAGAGAGACAGAGAGAGAGAGACAGACAGAGAGACACAGAGAGAGAAATAGAGAAACAGAAAGACAGAGAGAGAGTCACAGAGAGAGACACAGAGAGAGACACAGAGAGAGAGACAGAGAGAGACACACAGAGAGAGACACACAGAGAGAGACACACAGAGAGAGACAGACAGACAGAGAGACAGACACAGACAGACACAGACACAGACACAGAGACAGGCAGTTAAACAGACGGATAGAGGGATAGACAACGATAGACAAGCAGACTGTCTCTGTCTCTGTTTCTGTCTCTCTGTCTCTGACAGAGATGCCCTGAACAACTGGGGACCGGTGCACATTTTTATAGGAGTCGCAGGGACACTAAACACGCGCAGTGGGACAGGGTAGCCGACTGGTTAGATTGCTCGCCTCGTAACACGGAGAGTAGGGGTTCGATCCTCCTCCTCCTCCCCTGAGACGGATCCTGCGTAGGGACCTCGGGCGAGTCCGTCCTTCGCTGGCAAACTACCATCGTCGCCATCGATTGACGGTTGGACATTGGATAGTGGTGTTTAATAAATAATAATGCAGCCTCGAGCAGATGAATTGTTTGGACGGTCATAGATATCAAGAGGTCCTTGGACACCGATACTTTACGATCCGATCCAGAACATAACCCGTTATGCTGTCCGTTACATTACGAAACTCCGACACTGCTCGTACTCTGGCAGTGCCAGTCCCAAGCGTGGAAAAAGAAGGAGGGCGACGCTAATTGCCTTTGTTATCGCAAAGTGTCGTTAAACTGAAACTACTATTTTACATTGCGAGGTAGGGACTGGCGAACGCAAGGAGACATGTAGGCAGACAGGGAAAGAGACCAGGGACATGCGGAGAGGAGGAGGGACGGGGAAGAAGACAGACAGAGAGGAAGAGACAGGCACGGAGTGGGACAGTGAGGCATATAAATAGGAAGAGACGGGGAGGAAGTGTTGTACATGTAAGAACAATGAGGGAACTGCAGACGTCTTGTTTTTAGTTGCTGTCAGAAGCAGGAAACCTGACAATGGGGTAGAAAAGCAACAAGAAACAAAGGAAGCGCAACAATAGCAACAAGACAAGGAGGAAGAATAAGAAGGAAAAGAACAAAAGGAAAATAACAAAAGGAAAAGAACATCAGGAGAGGAGAAAGGAAAAGGAAAAGGAGAAGGAGGAGAAGGAGAAGGAGGAGGAGAAGGATACTATAAGTAGTAAGAGTATCCTTTAATAAACCGCATTTTGATGTACACACATCATAGTAGTCGCAAAAATCTAAAATTAGCCAGTCTATCGTCTTATATAACATCCTAGTGATGTAGGTTATTCACATCAGGCTATCAGCTATCAGCTACAAGGAGAAGAAGAAGAAGGAGGGAAAAGGAGAAGAAGGAGAAGGAGAAGAGGAAGGAGGAGAGGAGAAGGAGAAGGAGAAGGAGAGGAGGAGGAGAAGGAGAAGGAGAAGGGAGGAGAAGGAGAAGGAGAAGGAGAAGGAGAAGGAGAAGGAGAAGGAGAAGGAGAAGGAGAAGGAGAAGGAGAAGGAGAAGGAGAAGGAGAAGGAGAAGGAGAAGGAGAAGGAGAAGGAGAAGGAGAAGGAGAAGGAGAAGGAGAAGGAGAAGGAGAAGGAGAAGGAGAAGGAGAAGGAGAAGGAGAAGAAGGAGAAGGAGGAGAAGGAGAAGGAGAAGTAGAAAGAGAAGGAGGATAATCAAAAGAAGAGGAATAAGAAGCAGAACAACAACAACAACAACAACAACAAGGAGAACAACAACAAGAGCAGGAAGAGCAAGAACGACAACAGGAAGAACAAGAGCAGGAATCTGAAAACGAAGACAAAGAAGATGTAGATGACGACGACGATTATGAATGGGCGAATAACCGGAAGTAGATTAACAAATCGCTAATTGCAGTTGACTGAGCGAGAAACCAGACCAACCGACCGACAACAAGCCAGACAAGACAGCTCTACGTCGGATGGAGACGGGCGCCGCCTGTCACCGCCATCAGAATCAATAGTTGCTCAAGCATATAGTTAAATTTACGAATTAATATCGGTAATGAGTATATTTTGTGGTATATATTGATGATACATCGTCCATATTTGTACATATTCATCCATAGTTTCTGTATATTTGTCTATATAATACA
>JACEVL010000071.1:275000-285000 GCA_020284085.1 Aporrectodea caliginosa
TTTGTGTTTGTCTATCTTTCTACATGGATATGTTTGTGTTTGTCTATCTTTCTACATGGATATGTTTGTGTTTGTCTATCTTTCTACATGGATATGTTTGTGTTTGTCTATCTTTCTACATGGATATGTTTGTGTTTGTCTATCTTTCTACATGGATATGTTTGTGTTTGTCTATCTTTCTACATGGATATGTTTGTGTTTGTCTATCTTTCTACATGGATATGTTTGTGTTTGTCTATCTTTCTACATGGATATGTTTGTGTTTGTCTATCTTTCTACATGGATATGTTTGTGTTTGTCTATCTTTCTACATGGATATGTTTGTGTTTGTCTATCTTTCTACATGGATATGTTTGTGTTTGTCTATCTTTCTACATGGATATGTTTGTGTTTGTCTATCTTTCTGCATGGATATGTTTGTGTTTGTCTATCTTTCTGTATGGATATGTTTGTGTTTGTCTATCTTTCTACATGGATATGTTTGTGTTTGTCTATCTTTCTGTATGGATATGTTTGTGTTTGTCTATCTTTCTGTATGGATATGTTTGTGTTTGTCTATCTTTCTGTATGGAAGTGTTTGTGTTTGTCAGGTTTTGATTGCGTCCGAGTTTGTGTATGTATCTCTATGTAGGGTTTCGTTTGCGATTTTGTTTGTGCAAGTATTTCCTTGCTGGTGGATGTATTTGTAGCTGTGTTTCTGCCTGTATATCTGTTTGTCTGTATGTCTGTGTTTGTCTAATATCGTGTAGATCTTTCCCTGCTTGTATGTTTGTCTATTCTGCTTTTGTGTGATCTTGAGGTTTCGTCGGCATTTGATTTTGTATTGTATTGTATTGTACTGTATTTTCGTTTATTTCATAACTTGCAGTCAAGACGCAACAAGTAACATCAATGCATGATTATGCAGTTATAGTATTAGAGACTATAGTACTATTATAGCTTTAGGCCTAGATAATGCACTGTTCAGCACTATAATAGGTATAGTTCTAATGGGGCAAATTGGGTTGGATTATAGTATTGAACCTGTACTAGAACCTGTTCTAGAACCTGTACTGCTATGTGCGCATGTCTGTGTTCCTATGTCTATTTGTAAGTCTGTGTTCCAATGTCTGTAAATCTGCATTGCTGTGTAAGTTTTATGTATGTGTGTATGTGTTCATATGTATGTAAGTCTGTGTGTCTATCTTGATAAGTCTGTGTTCCTATGTTCGTAAGGCTCAGGGGCGGAGACTTAGGAAGACAGGGGGGACAGTCCCCAAACTTGATGTGGGGGGACGGAGCTGCGTATATCCCCCAATATTTCTCAAATATTTCATGGATATGATAATAATAGCTACGAGTGACAGCTGGTTCTTATCAGCACTCAAATAATAAAGCAATTTTGTTCAGATGACATCTTAAAATGCTACCATTACAGTGTGGAAATTTAAAACCCTCCCAAACTCAAACACGACTCAAACTACATGTTAGC
The DNA here is from genome assembly GCA_020284085.1 of Aporrectodea caliginosa. Classification (NCBI taxonomy): domain Eukaryota; kingdom Metazoa; phylum Annelida; class Clitellata; order Crassiclitellata; family Lumbricidae; genus Aporrectodea; species Aporrectodea caliginosa. The sequence continues at coordinate 276,472 of JACEVL010000071.1, forward strand.
TACAGTGACAGCTGGTTCTTATCAGCACTCAAATAAAAAAGCAATTTTGTTCAGATGACATCTTAAAATGCTACCATTACAGTGTGGAAATTTAAAAACCCTCCCCAAACTCAAACACGACTCAAACTACATGTTAGCTACGAGTGACAGCTGGTTCTTATCAGCACTCAAATAAAAAGCAATTTTGTTCAGATGACATCTTAAAATGCTACCATTACAGTGTGGAAATTCAAAAATTTTAGATGGGGAGGGGTCACATCCCTCCCCAAACTCAAACACGACTCAAACTACATGTAAGCTACGAGTGACATCTGGTTCCTATCAGCACTCAAATTGTAGAGCAATTTTTTTCAGATGACAGCTTAAAATGCTACCATTACAGTGTGGAAATTCAAAAATTTTTAGATGGGGAGGGGGCACATCCCCTCCCCAAACCCCCTCCTCGGCGCTGCGCGCCTCGCCGATCGTCCTTCGGCCACTCCTTCACCGGTCCCCCCAAACCCAAGACCAAGTCTCCGCCTATGGTAAGGCTGTGTCCCTATGCCTGTAAATCTGTGTCCCTATGTTTGTAAGTGTGTGCTGCTATGTCTGTATACACATGTCTGTGTTCTTATGCAATATGCATGTTAGTTTGTGTCTCTATGTTTGTAAGTCTGTGTCCCTATGCATGCAAGTTTGTGTCCTTCAGTTTATAAGTCTGCATCCTTATGTTTGCAAGTCTGTGTTCCCATGTGTTCCTATGTTTGTAACCAGACAGAAACACAGGAACACATTTAGGCAGAAAAGTCGAATGCACAGGAAGAGATAAATTGACTGGCTCATATCTGTGTAAGCCTACTGACTGGTTCTTGGCCAGTTTACTTGCTTGAACTGTATGCATGATCTTAAAAACTCTGCCGCTAAATATACATCATCTACAATTATTGAAAGCCTTGGAAACGGCATGAAAAGCATATCTGGCTTTTTTTTACATATTTCTAATGTTTTTCGGATTTCGTTTTTTTAAGTCATCCGAGAAAGCAATACGCACAAAGACAATGAGAGACAGGTAGCCAGACGAACAAACAGAAGGGCAGAAAAGATAGAGACACGCAAAGGAGCAGAGACGCAGGCATATGGAGAGACACATAGACAATTTAAGTATAAAGAAAGAGAGACAGGAAGACTGGAATGCAGACAGGCAAATAGATAGAAAGACATCCAAACAAAATTACAGACAGATAGACAGACAACAAGACTGACTTATAGAGAGACAAACAGAACTGAAAGAGTAACACATGCAAAGACAGGAAACAGGAAACAAAGACAAAACAAGACAGACAAAACAAGACAGAGAACAGGAAACAAAGACAAAACAAGAGAGACAAAGCAAGACAGACAAAACAAGACAAACAGAAACAAAGCCAGACAGACAAACAGACAAAACGACAAAAGAAGATACGGCCGTGAAGACGCACGACATCCGAAACCGGTTCCCGTACGCCAGAAACCAACTGCGTCAACAAAACGTGCCAGAAGCAGTGACGACGTTCACTCTGCCTTAAAACCAACACAGATGAAATTCGCACCGGATTGCGAACCAGTGAAATTCCATCGCCGCATCTTTGTCAGCTTCATCATCTCTGGATGCGGCTGCTGCGGCAGGCGTCGATAGATGACTACGTGTCTGATAAAAAATAATCGGAGGCGGAAGATAATGGGGAGAGGTGGGGGTAACAGGTGCAAAATGAGTAATAATAGAACGGTGATGGAAAAGAGGTTTATACGGAAAATAGGAGAGATGGAGGGGACTGTATGATGTAGGATTCAATAATGGAGCCGTGGGCGGAGGCCATTTGTCCCTTAGCATTTAATGCGGAGGCCATTTGTCCCTCGGCGATTGTTTAGCGCCAATTGAGAATCTAGTGAAGGTGAGTTTTCTCGTTCATTAAAGCATTTATATGTATGCATGTATGTATGTATGTCTGTATAACTGGGTATGTAAGCGTCTATAAAATCCCACAATAGCTTGGAAGTTGGAACACATCTGGAACTGTGAGCTTATGAGAGACATACTTAAAAGGTACTTTATGGAAGTATCTGATAATCTGAAGTGCCAGTCCCAAGCCTGGATAAAGGATGAGGGCGACGGCCGCGACGCTAATGATCTTTGTTATCACACAGTGTCGTTACACTGAATCGACTGTAGTAGTCTACTACTACTACTATGTGAAGTACCTGGAAGAACACATGGACATTCTGTTGGAGTGGAGAGGGTGTGTGAACGATGAGAAGATAAGAGAAGATAAGAAAGTTATGTGAGAATGAGAAGAGAGATAAGTAGGGGGAAGAGTTGGATGAGGTGTTGAGAGAGGAGGCGCTGAATAAAGAGAGGAAGGGATGGGAAGAGGAGGACCGTTGAAAAAGAGATGGGAAAGGAAGAAGATGAGGAGGAAGAGGAGGAGAGTAGGAGGAAGAGGAGGAGGAAGAGTAGGAGAAGGAGGAAGAGGGGAGTATTAAGAGGATGAGAAAGTGGGAGAGAGAGGAAGAGGAAGAGGAGGAGGAGGAGGCAGAGGTAGAGGAAGAAGGGAGATGAAGAGGAAGAGAAGGAGGAGGATGGCAACAAGAGAAGAGGATGAGGAGAAGGAGGAGGGAAGGAGTTACATGAAGAGGAGGAAAAGGAGGAGGAGGAAAAAGAGAGGAGGAGGAAAAGGATGAGAGTAGGAGTTAGAGGAAGAGGAGGAGAAAGAGGAGGAGGAAGTGTACGAGGAAGAAGGAGGAAGAGGGGAGTATTAAGAGGAGGAGAAAGAGGAGAGAGGGAGTTTGAGGAAAAGGAGCAGGAGGAGGAAGGTAGAGGAAGAAGGAAGGATGAAGAGGAGGAGAAGGAAAATGATGGCAACCAGACGAAGATGGAGAGAGGAGGAGGAGAAGGAGGAGGAAAGGAGTTACATGAAGAGGAAGAAAAGGAGGAGGAAGAAAAAGAGGAGGAGGAAAAGTAGGAGGAGGATAAGGAGGGAAAAACAGGAGGAGGAAAAGGACGATGAGGAAATGGCAGGATGATGAGGAGGAGGGAGGGGAGGAAGAGGAGAAGGAGGAAGACAATGGAGTAAGGGTATGATGAAGATGGAAGAGGATGCGGAAGTTGAGCAGTTGGCGTTAATAGGCATCTCTTCCATGAGATGTGCAAAGTCATCATTATATAGACTATCGGATGAAAGGGTTATCTCTGTAAGATGGAGCGTGTCCATCGAATGTTATCGCATCTGTCAAGAAACATCGAATCACTTCCTGTGTCTCTTTCTGGGTGTTCTGGGCCTCAGAGAAAGACTTACGGTGAGATAGACAGGGACAATAAGAGAGAGAGAGAGAGAGAGAGAGAGAGAGAGAGAGAGAGAGAGAGAGAGAGAGAGAGAGAGAGAGAGAGAGAGAGAGAGAGAGAGAGAGAGAGAGAGAGAGAGAGAGAGAGAGAGGCAGAGAGAGAAGGAGAGAGAGAGAGGAGAGAGAGAAGAGAGAGAGAGAGAGAGAGAGAGAGAGAGAGAGAAGGAGGCACAGACAAGACCCTCAGGGACACACAGAACGATATGCAGAGTTAGCAATTGAGGGAGAGAGATACATGTAGGCAGACAAAGGGAGAGAGATACATGTAGGCAGACAGGAAAGTTGAAGAGACAGTGACAGGCAGAGGCACACGGCCCGACGGTCACATACACAGAGATGCAGGCAGATATAGACAGAATGGCAAAGACTTAATACAGACATGTAAGAGGACATAGACAGATGAAAAGACATACACAGAGTCACAGACATGTAGGCAGATATAGACAGAATGGCAAAGACATACATATATACAACTAGGGAGAGACAGACAGAGTGGCAAAGACACACACACGCACACAGGCAGACAGAACCTGACTGAGACAGACAAAGCCAGCAGACACATAGAAACAGAGACTCAGAGAGCGTCCAAAGCAGGAACACATACACAGAGACAAACAAACAAACATAGATACAATCATAGATACCTCCTCTAAGTAGGGACGCTATATAAATTCAGATTGATTCAATCTAGTTCACTGCGCATCGAAAGTAGGAACAGATACACAGACAGACAGACAAACAAACAAAGAAACATAGATACCGCCTCTATAGAGGCGCTATATAAATTCAGATTGATTCAATCTAGTTCACTGCGCATCGAAAGTAGGAACAGATACACAGACAGACAGACAAACAAACAAAGAAACATAGATACCGCCTCTATAGAGGCGCTATATAAATTCAGATTGATTTAATCTAGTTCTCTGCGCATGCGCACTGCATCATCATCAGCCTCACATCTGGTCGGTGCAGATAAGGCAAATGGCGGACGTCGTAGACAACAGTCGAGAGAATCAGATTCGGTCACACGTTACTCGATCAAAGATGTCGTAAAGTTGATTGTTGAAAGGCAGCCAACTGCGTCAGAAATGTCCCGAATAATACGCATTCAGAAGGAAGAGAATGGGACCGAAATGAAAAACAAAATGACGTCTTTCTGACGACTTATGCCTTGCAGACGTTCTCAGATAATGAAAAATCTAGCAGAGTATAGGCCAATAGAAGAAGAGCAGTCCCTTAAGCTATAGGCCCGAGGCAGCCATGGGTATGAAGTGTTAGCGACTTCGCTTTCTTAGCCTCGGCATATGAGGGTGGGTGGCCAGTTCTCTCCCTCGCCGTCTCATCTTTCCACCGACAGTGTACGGTCAGTGTACTCATCATAGCTGAGTCGGCTAAGGGAGCAGAAATCACGAACCGAGTAGAGTATCAACACTGTTGAAAATCTATTATATTCTTTCATTCATGCAGTGTAATTCGATACATTTCACTACTAATTTAAGTTTCTTAATTTCAGTTTTTGAAATTCGGTTTCTATTAAAGTTTTGGCCATTCCCGTTTCTATTTAGTTTCAGTTTCTTGGACTTTTGAGTTTTCATTTCAGTTTCAGTTAACTGAAATTAAATAAGTCAGTTGACTAACGATTCAGTTAACTTCATTTACGCTGCATTCATGCATTTCTATAATTTACATAGAGCTACTCAGGTCAAACCTAGGCGAAAAAGAGCAGTTTTCAAGTGTTTGTAGATATGTTGGTGAAGAGTATTATAGATCTAGCAGACTAACTCTGTATACCGGTTCTAGGATTTCCAGAACCAGATAATGCTGTTCAGTCAGTTAAATATAGACTACTAAGTCAGCTTTTACAAAAATATATCCTACTAAATCGCTAACTCAGAAGACAAAACTTTTAACAAAATACTGTGTTTGAAAATCCGTTGAAAATCAGAAAAACTCGGTTAAACAAGAGAGCACTCCGTTAAGTCCTCTTTCTCCTCCTCTGCCTCTTCCTTCTTCTCCTTTTCCTCTTCCTTCCTTCTTCTTCCTCTTCCTCAGCCTCCACTACCTCTTCCTTTTCCTCTTCTTCTTCGCAAACTTCTTCTCCTCCTCCTCATCTTCTACATCATCAGTCCTTTCTTCGTTCTCCTCCTTCCACTTTTCCCCGTCACCATCACATTCTTCTTCCTCCTCATCCATCTTCGTCATCACCTTCTTCCTCCCTATCTTCCTCCACTAGTCTTCTTCCTCCTCCTCCTCTCCTTCGTCCTCCTCCTCCATCTCCTACTCCTCTTCCGTCTTCCTCTTGCTTCTCCCCTCCCATGGGCGTTATGGCCGACTAAGAGCGTTGAAAAGGATCCCATCAAGAAGAAGTTCCTACGAATCAACGTATACGCTATCAAGCGACTGCACCGCCCGCCATTCAGCGCTTCAGTCGTCCAAAAGACGTTCTCGCTTTCCACTCCAAGTTGACTTTCAAGAGTGGTGTCTACGATTAACAGACACTTTTGCCACCAGGCACGTCTCCTGTTGTCTGCAGGGATTCAACGCGGATGATACAATTATATTGTAGCCTAGTTGTAATCTGACATTTATAAAGCGCCTATCATAAACTCATCGGTGGTGCTCCCGGCCGCATTTACCCAAATCCCAACCGGTATAGCAGTTCATAAAATTTTAAAACATATTTTAGGCATGTTTTCATCGATCATCCAACTTCTACTTCTACTAAAACATATTTCCATCTCTCATCCAACTTCTACATCTACTAAAAATATTTTAATCGCTCATCCAGCTTGTAGTTTTACCGCAATTATTTAGCATCAAAATCATACTTCTCATCGCTCATCCAGCTTCTATTTCTGCTATAAATATGATCATCCAACTTCTAATGTTACTGCAATAATTTAGCATTAATACCATGTTTTCATCGCTCATCCAACTTCTAGTTTTACTATTACATTATATTTCTGACCTGCTATACCGGTTGGGATTTGGGTATATGCCTCCCGGCCTGAGACAGTGGAAATTACTGTCGAAAAATACAGACTTCAGGCGCTTGCGAAACTGTGGAAGGGATAAACTGAGGAGCTCGAGCCGACCCTGGACTTTGGGTTAAACTTTAAACCGACTGAGCTCGCCCTTGTGCGTAAAGATAGCGGTGCGAGAGAAGTTATTGGAATAGGATAATAGCAAAGACTAACTGAATAGATGACGCAGGTCATGACCAGCACAATAGACGAGGCAGTAAGTAGATCGTGGAGGGTGTGGTCTGGATTTTTAAAGATGTTTCTGAAGAGGTCTTGGGCAGCTTTTGTTTTTAGAAAGTTCCTCAAAGGTGGAAAAGATTTGGATAGGAAGCCAAGGCGTACCAACTTGCGGACCAGCGCACTAAACGAGTTCCTGCTTACTAGCGAAGAAATGAACTAAAGTGGATGGAATTGGATAGAAATTAGATAGAAAAGGATACATACATACATACACAAGCACATACATACATACATACACACATACAAACGCATATGCATATAGGTCCTAGTACTTTGTTGCGTGATGTACACATTGGCCAGACGCAACACTGTTAGTCAGTGAGCATTCTCAGTAGTTTCTCCCACAGCAATAGACTGCATGCCCAAAGATCCTCCCTTGTTTACAAAGAAACCGGCGCCACGACCGAAGAAGACCCACGCCCCCACCCAACCCACGTGCGCATGCGTACTGCGCCGATTGGCCTTGTCAAGAATGGTCTGTAGACGTCACAGTAGTGACGTAGCATCATCACCCTCCCCTCACAGCGCCATTGCACAAGTCAAGCGATAAAGACGAGAGGACACAAAGACACAAGAGCCTCGGATGGTCTACGTACGGTGGCTCCTTTGGCGGCCACCGAGATTCTCATAAGAAAATGCATTCCCCAGACAAACGATCACCAACCACAGTCTGTCGTCATCAGGAGCATAATATCTCGGAAAAAGATTCGCACTCGTGACAGATCACTCACTCGCTGCAGACGTAGGAGGCGGATCCTATATCTCGCATCATGCATAAATCTCAATGCGGGATATATTGCTCCACTTACATAGCTTGTGCGCATGCATGTATATGTCTATATATATATATATATATATCAAAATCTCTCAGCCTCATTCTCTCATCTCTCTCTCTCTCTCTCTCTCTCTCTCTCTCTCTCTCTCTCTATCTATATATATATATATATATACCATAGCACATAAATCTGTTCTTACTAACCGTTGCGAAATGCGAATCATGCTTTCTATCATATCAGACAATACGTCACATAAAGTCTGTTCTTACTAAGCACATGAAACACAGCATAGCGCGAGTTTTGATATATGCGTGCGCGCGTGTGTGTGTGTGTGTGTGTGTGTGTGTGTGTGTGTAGGTGTGTGTGTGTGTGTAGGTGTGTGTGTGTGTGTAGGTGTGTGTAGGTGCGTGTGTATGTATGCCTGTGTCTGTGCATTACAGTGGGTTCCCGGACAAACGTAAGAATGAACTGGATATACACAGTCCAGTCAAAACCTACTTATCATAAAAATTATGCAGACGTGAATATAATAATAATAATACCATTGTATGCAAATATTAATTCCGTCGATTAATTCCGAGTTTCATTTATTTCAAAATTCGACGTAATAGACCTTTACGACTGAGTTCAAAGCGAGCGGTGCACGTGCGAGTCCCGGGTCATTTGGTCCATTATATTCAGCGCCGAGTTCACTCCGTGCAAGCGCAGCTCACGTTGAAGTCTGATTATAATCGATCAACGGGAGGGAGGCTCGGCAGTCAATAGGATGATGTGATTTAAGATTGATTTGTCTGAGGGGGTTGGGAGGGTTAATTCCCCCAAATCATTTTTCAACCCCTCCAGTTATTTTCCAAAAATTACAATATGGGTTAAATTAAGCCTCCAGCAAAGTGTTCAGTCGTTCAATGTATCTTGCTTTCCGCATGCATCCAAATATTTCAGCATGTGTGAGCTTCGTGATATTAGTGGCGTCTACATATGGAGGAGGGGGAGAGAACGATCTCCCACGGCTGCCAGAAGTGGGTGGGGTTTAACGAATATTAATTTACAGTTGTGAGTGACTTCTGAGTCTCTCATATATTATATACATGTAAGTCCCCCTGTTTAATTTTGTTCTTCCATTGAGAGATGGG
>JACEVL010000071.1:290000-325000 GCA_020284085.1 Aporrectodea caliginosa
TACATTCAAACGTGCCACTTTTAGGCCATGTCGAAGAATTTACAAGCACATGCATCTATATACATTGTAATTGTAATCTGACATTTATAGAGCGCCACTTCAAGAAAAACAACTCACCAGTGACGCTCCCGCCCAGAACCAGTGAACTTACTATCGAACAATACAGACTTCAGGCGCTTGCGAAACTGTGTAAGGGACAAGTACATGTACACAAGCATGTATATATTTACGTATGCATGTAGGCCTATAATATTTATGTATGCATGCATGCATGTATGTATGTTTGTATGTATGTGTATATGTATATATGCATAGGTACATACGTAAGCACTGTGTCCATACACCAGTAATGGATGTAAAGTGAATTTTTGCCGTTAATGTCCGAAGATTTAGTGAAAACCGTCGACGTCGAAGCATCGTTAAAGTTACGGCGGCTCTATATATATCACGTGCCGTCAATTTATATAGCGCCGCAGCCATCTGATCTTCTACGACAGACCTGTTAAGTTTATAGCCTCGTCGCCGACGACCGGGCCTGATATCTGAATAGCCTCGCCGCCGACACGCAGCCAGACGAAGGCGCGCGCGTGACGTCACATCAGCTCGCCGGAAAATCGATTGAAACCGGAAGTAGCGTTTACTGCGCTTGGGTCAGCCGGTGCTGGCGTCATGTGACCAAGGACAGCGGCGACGCTAGCGACAGCTGGAAAGTAGATTAATGTCTAGCAGAAGCAGAGACGAAGGCTCATTAACGCACAGACTGTCTGACGCGACTTGAGTGATCGGCTGCCAACGGGTCTTCAATAAATCACCGGTCATTAAGTGAAAAATTCACCGTCCGACCAAATACTCGCTGCTCAGAAATTTCACAGGCATAAGATGTCTCATGCAGAGCACAATAATTATTATAGTCGCAGTAGAATACAACATCTTATGGAGAACACAATAGTAGGAGCAAAATGTCCTATGCGGTGCGCAATAGTTGCAATGCAATACGGTGTCTTATCTTACAATGTCGTATGCAGAACACAATAGTAGCAATACAATGTCGTATGCAGAACACAATAGTAGCAGTACAATGCAATGTCTTATACAGAACACAATAGTTGGAATACATACAAGGTCTTATGCAGAGCACAATAGTAGCAATACAATACAATGTCTTATGCAGATCACAATAGTTGCAATACAATACGATTCAATCCTGCATTTCTAGCGGTATCACAATGTATTGTATCGTATTGCACTGTATTGTACTATGTTCTATAACCACGCGCGCGCCCATATGAGCTAACTTGTCGTATTGTGCCGTACTATGCTATGTTGCATGGCACTGCATTGTATTGTCTTGTATTTATTATAGCGACCAACAGCACGTTAAATTAGTAGTTGGTAAGTCAATCTGAATAAGTGTCTGAATTTCAAATAATTGCACTAACAACCACAGAAACCTGTCTTGTAGGCATCATTTCTTCCCGAGGTCATATTTGGCCACACGAATTGTACAAACACTTTGTTTCCGTCTGTGATTAGTTCATAAACCTCGACGCAAGAAACGGGAACAAGAACGAACCGCGAGTAGTATATAGCGCCAAATAAAAGAAGCACCATCGTGCCGAGTCCAACCATTCGATCAATTAAGGTAATTAGTCTAATGGTAATTAACAACGCGCGCGCCCATATGAGCTAACTTAAAAATATGAGCTAACTTAAAAATCTGAGCTAAATTAAAAATATGGCACAATGCTGTTTAGTAAATCGTGTGGCTTCAACGTAATTTCACTCGTATCCTATAAGAGGTACAGAACCTTTTCTTACCTTACCTGAACTTACCTGGTTTACTCACCTAACCAAACCTATGATCTCTCCTTATCGTATACCCAGGGTGAGAATTGCCAGGGGGTTGGGGGTGGGTGTTCAACACCCTAGTCTTTTTTAGGATCCCATAGTAAAGTCTACATTTCACACCCAAACTGCACGTAAATCAACGCCTAACTCCCCAGTTATTTTTTTACAATTCCCATACTGCCGTATACCTTACATTTAGATTGGAATAGAGACTATAGAGTAAGATTGTCCGGCTGCAGCTTACTGTTGATTTATTTATCGCAATATCTATGACTCTGTCGTAACTTCTATTGCGCCGGTGTCTAATGCACAAGGTATCAAACGATGACGCATCAAAACCAAGCCGTGATCAGGTCAATATCCAGAAGATCAGTCCGTAAGACAGATTATAGCGGATAAGCACTTTCAAAAAGTTAAGTATGTCATAAGTTGTGTTAGCGACTTCATTGTTTACTGTTTAACGACCACTGTGTGGTAACAAAGACCATTAGCGTCGCCCTCCTCCTTTTCCAGGCTTGGGACTGGCACTGTCAGAGAACAAACAGTGGCGGAGTTTTAAGTTGTAAGTGATTGAAAACGAAATGATATGTGCGACTGAGCACTGTGAGCAGAATGTACAATTGTACAGGCGCGGAAGACAGTTCCAAATTCTAGGTCAACAACAGAAAGTAGCAACTGCAGTGGGTAGAGTTTCGAATTGGAACGTCCAAAGAGATGGGGAGAAGAAGCAGCAGAAGAAGAAGTGCAGTCCCTTAAGCTAGCCCGAGAGACAGTCATGGGTATGAAGTGTTAGCGACTTCATTTTCTTAGCCTCGGCATATGATGGCGGGTGGCCAGTCCTCTCCCTCGCCGTCTCATCTTCCCAGCGACAGGGTATATGATGGCCAGTCCTCTCCTCTGCCTTCTGATCTTCACACCAGCCAGTGTACTCATCACAGATGAGTTGGCTAGGGGGCGCAGATGGAGCAGAAATCTCGAAACAGACTTGTGCCCTGGCGGGGATTTGAACCCTCGACCTCTCGATTGACAGTCCAGCGCGCTAACCACTGGACTTATCTCTCGCCCCAAGATGGGGAGAAAAGGAGGATAACAGATGGGACTTTATAAAGTGATGGATGATGTTTGGAATTGGAGCTTCTCAGAGCAATCAATCGGGGGCCACGTTGTTACTGCTGCCTCACAGGAAGCGGTGATCGCAACGTTCTCCTTGAGAGGGTAGAACTGCACAACAAGTCAGCCTGATTGATGCTCGTGTAGAGGAGTTGAGGGTCTGGTCTATACTCACTTCTGAATCGGTGGATTTCGGGCGGAGGCAAGGTACCTGGAAAAGTGCGGTGAAAGTGATTGTGTATTGTTGGATTTCGGGAAGGAAGGTCAAATTGCTATAAAAAAAACTGGGTGTGGGTGATGGTGTGCTGGTACGATGGAGTCAGGCGTTGAGTTAAAGGCCGCGTAAATTCACCTACCGCTTACAGAGACTTAGATGGAGAGGTACATACCGGGACAGAGACAGAGAGAGAGAGATCACGGAAGAAAGAGAGGGAGAGAGACAGAGACAGAAACAGAGACAGATACAGAGAGAGACAGCAGAGATAATAATAATAATAATAATAAAAATGATGGTGATGATGATGATGATGATGATGATGATGATGATGATGATGATGATGATGATGATGATGATGATGATGATGATGATGATGATGATGATGATAATAATAATAATAATAATAATAATAATAATAATAATAATAATAATAATAATAATAAATAATAATAATAATAATAATAATAATAATAATAATAATAATAATAATAAAATATAATAATAATAATAATAATAATAATAATAATAATAATAATAATAATAATAATAATAATAATAATAATAATAATAATAATAATAATAATAACAACAATAATAATCAGACGATTTATATAGCGCCGTAAGCCAGCCGAGGCCGAGGAAAAAAGAGCGCTGTACATGAGCTACAAAACTCAATGACAGTCACATGAAAGTTCAAGAAAGAGCAAGCGACACACAAATAAAACAGAGGACAAACCAATCGAGATGGAGAGGCCCATAGACGGAGACAGTCAGACTGGGTTAGCCCGTTTAAAGCATACGCACTGTCAGTCCTTGTGTGTGGAGAGGACACTTAGAGACGCTCCTAATACACTCGAAGACGCTGGTCGCGACCTTCAACAGCCCTGCCTGCGGAGAGAATACTGCATCTACGGCACACGTCACCCTCACTGAGGTATATTTAGATGCAAGCAGCGCATCTTCGTGCATATACGGCATACGTCACCGTCACTGAGGTATATTTAGATGCACGCAGCGCATCTTCGTGCATATACGGCACACGTCACCGTTGCTGAAGTCGCCTATTTCGATGGACGGACGGAGCGCATCTTCAAGTCTGAGAGTCCGAAAAGAGGGAAGTCCTGGTTAATTGTTTGATTTAACATCAGGTGGAGAAGCATGCCAGAGCCTCTGGATATTGACCCTGGTTTTTGGTTATGATGCGCCATCGGTTGATGCCTCCTTATGTAAATCTAATATGTAAAAAATGCCCTATAGCGCATTGGATAACACACTGGCATAGAGAGCGAGAGATACCGAGTTCGAGCTCCGTAGGCGGACACAGTGGCGGCGCCAGGGGGCTAGGGGTGCTTTAGCCCCCTAACTGCTGTTCAGCCCCCCAAAAAGAAAGGTTTTAAGCAACAAAAAGGTAGTCGCATCCCAATGGGAATAACTTACCATGGCTTTTTGAGCTTTAGCCCCCCAAACCTGAAATCCTGGCGCCGCCACTGGGCGGACATGCTTTGTAGGCTGCTATTAGCGCCGTATATTGCAGGCTGTCTGTTCTGTTAGTAGTTAAGATTTATGTCTTCTGTCATTTGTGTTCTTGTGAATTGTTTCAATTGCATGACTGTACACTGTAACCGGTTGCCTTTGTCAACCGGATTGTTTCAATAAAGAATATTATTATTATTATTATTAAATGTACTCGATTTCATAGAGCGAACGCATGGCCTAAGATTCTGCTTATTTTTCAACGAATTGATCGGGTGAGATCCTTCACCACCGCTGCCTAGTTGAATAGACGAATAGCCTTTTAACTTAAGATCACCGTGTACGGAACGTGGTATATATAGTTCCAGATTTAAATCTCTGAAATAAGTCATCATGGGGAGGCGAATCGCGATCCGCAAGCTCTCTAAGGGGTCGTCCATTAATTATGTCAACAAAATAGGGGAGGGGGTTTGGAAAGTTTGACAGTTGTTGACTAGGGGAGGGGGTTCGGCAAAATTTGACGTCAACAAATTTTTTCCAATGAATCAACACAGACCCTTCAAAATGGTAGCGAAAACAAAACATTAAGTAATGCTAAAATGTATAAAGTGCTTAATGTGTAATACTACAAATAGGAAGCTGGTAATAAACTAAACTCATATATTTTGAAATTCGAGATTGCATTTTTTAGTGTAAAACAATTTGAAAAATGATTCTACATGTATTGAGCCATTGTGTTTTTTTTTGTACGTGGGGGGGGGGGGGGGGGTTCTGGGATTGTTGACATAATTTTTTAGGAGGTCCGTCAATGTTTGACAGTTGTTGACAAGGGGGTAGGGGGTCAAAACTGCCTAAAATTCGTTGACATAATTAATGGACGGCCCCTAACACAGATGAGTATGGGATGCAGACTACGCTCTAACCAATGTAGCTAACTGGGCCAGTACTACTAACCGAGGCGATGCAATTCAGTTGAGGCTGGAAGATGGGTAAGGTATTAGGTCTACGTCAATGATCTCGTATCTGGACGACTTCAAGGGAGGCCCATCTTGACGGTTTCGACGGTGTCCAGGTATATTGCGAGTCATCTGAACCGCTGCAAATTACCAGGATGCCTTGAAGATTTCAAGGTATCCGGAAGGTTTCAATGTGTACCTGGAGAGCGTCAAGACATGTTGACGATTTCGAGATATGTGTGTACGGCTTCAAATCATTTTGGACGGCTACGAGGTATTCTGACGGTTTCAAGAATAACTGGACGCTTTCAAGGTATCTGTGACTGTTTCGATATATATCAGGAAGGTTTCAATATTTTTTAACGTATTCAGGGTATCTAGATAGGTTTGAGATACCAGGACAGTTTCAATATTTGTTAACGATTTCAGGATAACTAGACGGTTCGCAGATATCTGGACAGTATGAGAATTGTAAAAAAATAACTGAGGGTTAGACGTTGATTTATATGCAGTTTGGGTGTGAAATGTATACTTTACTGTGGGATCCTAAGAAAGACTAGGGGGTTGAACCCAACCCCCCGGCAATGCTCACCCTGTATCTGGATGGTATCAAGTTAACTTGACAGTTTCGAGGTATATGAACAGGTTTTAAGTTATCCGGATTGCTTTCAGGTACGTGGAGAGTTCCTAGACTTATGAAAGACATCAAGATATCTGTACGGTTTCAAGTCACTGGACAGAGTCAATGTGTCATACGGTTTCAAGTTGTTTGGACGTTTACAAGATATATGTACAATTAAGGTATCTGTACGGTTTCAAGTAATTTGGACGGTTGCCATGGTAACTAAATCTTCCCTTTCCTGCCTGTTAGTTCAGGATCCTCGATCAGTAAATTCTGTTCTTGCCAGACATAAGATGTCTTTTTTCAATTAGTTCGTATTGATCTCTGTCGCGTGTCATGTCTCTCTGCGCGTCTGTCTGTCTGTCTCCTTTTCTCTGTTTGCCTGTTTGTCTGTGTCTCTGTCATTTGTCTCCTTGTGTTGCTGTCTGTCAATGTTGTCGTCTTGGATCTTGGATCGTGTAACCTTCAAGCAGATGATGCCCATTGGCGCTGGACTCGTTCACCTTCTGAACCGCAACGCCTGATCAAACTAATCGATGCCAATTCATCTGTAACATCTCACTCCCTCTCTACGTCTTTGTCTCTGTCTCTGTCGTTGTCTCTGTCTCTGTCTCTACTGTCTCTATCACAATATCTTTTTTTCTACCTCTCTCTCCTTCTCTCACTCACTCTCACTGTCTCTTTCTGTCTACCCTCTGTCTCTGTCTGTCTGTCTGTCTCTCCCTCTCTCTCCTTGTCTCACTCACTCTCTCTGTCTCTTTCTGTCTCCCTCTGTCTCTGTCTGTCTGTCTGCCTGTCTCTGTCTATGTATGTCTGTCTCTCTGTCTCTCTCTCTCTCTCTCTGTCTGTCTGTCTGTCTGTCTGTCTGTCTGTCTGTCTGTCTCTCTCTCTCTCTCTCTCTAACGGGAGACAAAATTACCTCACTGCATGCTACATGTAGCACATAATATGTTTCTGACATCTACATGAGTACCTGCTATTAACAGAAATTAATTCAGGCTTGTGGAGGAATCTTACGCCTAACCGTCTCTTGTCACGACACCACTAACACATGACACCTTAGTCGCATTTTTGTCTGGTAGCATCAACCGGCCACAGTTCCTGTGCCATATGAGATACCTTGATGCGCGTGGCCAACAGGCAGTATCCTTGCTAGACGTAAGATTTACACACTGTCTGCCTGGTATACTTAAGTATACTTGAGTACCCTAGTGACGTACGGCTTATGGCAAGCACCACGTACTTAAGAATCGAGTGTCGGTCCAAAGTTCCGGAATTCGCTGGATACTCATAGCTCCACTCAGCTGGCATTTCGAGGAATCTGTTCTGATAGACAAAAATGCTTGATTGCTTGACTGAAGCAGCGTGGCCTGAAGCTTACACCTCCTGATAGTGATGTGCGTAAACGTTTTTTCGAGCGCTGGTACTCCGTCGAAAGCTGTAGGCCACGATGCCTCCTGAATCGGGCCACACATATCAATGGCTTCGTCGTATGAGACAGTTATTGTGGCCTTTCAGAGAAGTCAGACAAAAGGTGTTGGTATGTGTTAGGTGTATCGTGATGTGCGAAAGTTACGTTTGGGAACCGAAGTGAAGTTCTGTTAACAACAGGTATTGAGTGGATGTGAAAGGACGTTTAATGTAGTTGCCAATCGCACAGTTGCTCCAGTTACTTACAGAGAGATAGTGCAGTAGAGAGATGGAAAACAAAGTGTGTGAAAGAAAGAGATATAGAGCGATTCAGAGAAACGAGAAAGGGAGAGAGAGGAAGGAGAGCGATTGAGAGAGAGAAAGAGAAAGAGAGACAGACAGAGGCAGAGACAGAAGAGAGAGCGAGATAGAAAGAGATAGATAGATAGAAAGATAGAAATACAGATCAATATAAAGAGAGAGACAGATAGAAAGAGAGAGAGAGAGAGCGAAGAAGAGAGAGAAGGGAGAGTAAATGTGATGGAGACATAGACATGGAGAGGGATGGATAGGGAGAGGGAGTGACAGAGACAGAGACAGAGACAGACAGACAGAGACAGAAAGAGAAGGAGGGAGGAATGAAGGGAGGAAGGAGGGAGTGAAGGAAGGAGGGAGCATGCGAGGGAGGGACAGACAGAAAGAGAGAGAGAGAGGGAGACACAAAAGGGAGACAGAGTACGATAGAGACATCGATATACAGAGGGAGAGAGAAAGAGGAAATTAGACAGAGACAGAGACAGAGACAGAGGTAGACACTGTGTCCTTGTCTTCAGCCTGCTTCTGTCATCCCTCAAAAACGTCTCTATCTTCTTTGCGTTGCGGGAATCGACCTCCAGACCCACCCACCCACCAACCGTAAGATCCATTCCAGACGACCGCACACTGCCTTCAAAGAAACCCTCGCCCTCCCTCCCTCCTCTATACCCCAAAAATCTAATCCTTCCTTGCATAAGACCGCTTTTCAGCTCTGCCACGTTAACTGAAGGCGCAAGCATTAATTAGAAACTGGATCTACAAAAGTATTGATTTTGCTAGGATGTGACAGAGAAAAAATTCTGAAACTAGTTCTTGTGCATGCATACATGTATATACCTGAATGTACATATGTACATCTGAGTATCTCTATACGTTAATATATATATATATATATATATATATAATTAGACACATACATGTGCATATGCTTCTACGTGTGCATGTACAATATGTATATACACAGAGCAAAACATGTAAACATATATTATAGACACATACAAATAAAAACAGATTTACATATGTACATATAAACAAACAAAAACCTATACACTAACATGCACATTTGAAAATGCACATATACACACGTACAGATACAATTACGCACACACGTACAGATACACACATGTACAAACATACAGATGAACATACATTATGTACACACACATACACTTAAATATAGTTAGTATGCTGAAGGCGGCAAAGCAGACAGAACCACTCAGCAGTCAAATTGTCTAACACGTTCATGGTATAATGTCTCTTCGAATCAGACACCACAGTTGCGCTACAAGAGAAGCAGCAAGTGTGGTGAGCTGCCAGGCACTTAGTGTGTATGTGTGGGTAGGTGTGGGTGTGTGTGGGTGTTTATGTGTTGGTGTGTGGGCGTCAGAGGGTAGGTGTGTGGGGGTACGTGTGTGTAGGTGTGTGTGTGGGTGTGTGTGTGGGTGTATATGTGTAGGCGTGTGTGTGTAAAACCACTGGTGTGTATGTGTAGGCGTGTGTGTGTGTGTATGTGTAGGCAAATTGTCTAACATGTTCATGGTGTGTGTGTGTGTGTGTGTGTGTGTGTGTGTGTGTGTGTGTGTGTGTGTGTGTGTGTGTGTGTGTGTGTGTGTGTGTGTGTGTATGTGTGGGTGGGTGTGCGTGGGTGTGTGTGGGTGTGTTTGGGTGTGTTTGGGTGTGTGCGAGTGCATAGAGCAACCGCAGAATAGAATGCTCTGAGTGGATAAAGGTCATACTGGATGAGGAACTCTGGTAGCAGACAATTGGAGTGCACAGGAACGAACCACAATACAACAATACATTATGAAACACACTGTACACAACTGTAATAAACACACACACACACGCGCATACATATATACACACACATATATACATATATACACATCACGGCATATATTTAATATGTAGTTACACATAACTGCACATTATATATATATATATATATACATAGCATATATTTAATATGTAGTTACTGTGCATAACTGCACATGTTATTATTATTATTAAGGAGTTTTTATATAGCACCTCTTCAAGGTAATCTACTCAGAAGTGCTGTTGTATATACTGTATGCTTATATATACGTAGAAGCATGCATGTATAAATACATGAACGTACATACATACATACACATAACATAAACATAAACATATATACATTCAAACATAACATACAAACGCATATATATATACATACATACAAACATACATACATACATACATACATACAGACGTATATACACATACATACATACATACAAACAAACGTATAATACACATGCATGCATGCATACACATATACAGACATACATTGATACATAGATATATACATATACACAGCATATTAAGTACAGTGCGTTCAATATCGTATTACATAACGTATAATATGCCAAGGCCATAAAATCAACTGACACTAGTATTCCGTGTACATTATGCAGTCAGAGTCTCACCTAGCAGACTTCAACAGTCAATCAAACAAGTACCTGATCGACTGTGACTCAGTATGTAGTACGTCAATCGTGAGTAAGCACCAAAAATACGGCCCTAAGTGCACACAGATATTCATTCATCAGCGTTAAAAATTACTACAGCGAGCCTTTGCTGTAGAATGTATTACCTGGTAAAGAAGTAATGTAAGATTGTAAGTTAATGAGAAGGTAAATAGGTAAGAATCAAGTACATGTATTGTAGGTACTTATGAAAGTAACTATTATACATGTATGTGCAGGACAAAGGTAATGTTAGTTGTTGGTTTAACAAAGCTTTGCTCTAACAAAGATGATTAGCGTCGCCCTCCTCCTTTATGCGGGTTTTGGACTGGCACTACTAGAGTACGGCCAGTGGGAGAGGAAGAAGAAGAAGAGGAAGAAGAAGAGGAGGAGGAGGGGAGGAGGAGGAGGACGACGAGGAGGAGGACGAGGAATAAGAAGAATAGGAAAATAGGAAGTGAAGGAGGAGGAGTAGGAGAAGAAGGAGGAAGAGGAGAAGGAGGAGGAGAAGGAGCAAGAAGAATAAGAAGAAAAGGAAGAGAGGAGGAGGAGGAGGAGGAGGAGGAGGAGGAGGAGGAAAAGGAAGAAGAAGAATAAAAATGAAGGAGAAAAGCGTCCCTCAAGCTAGCCTGAGAGGCAGCAATAGATATGAATTGTTAACAACTTCATTTTCTTAGACTCGGCATATGACGGCGGGTGGCCAGACCTACCCTCGCCGTCTCATCTTTCCCACCTACAGTGTCCGGTCAGTGTACTCATTACAGCTGAGTTGGCGAGGGAGCACAGGCGGACCAGAAATCTCAAACAAAATATCTGCCCTGGCAAGAATCTGAACCCTGATCTTTCGACTGCCAGTCCACCACGCCAACCACTACACCATCGCACACCCCACAAAGGTAAAAAATCCCCTTCAAAACATACCATGCTTACTTGCCCCCATCCCCTCCCCATCCCTCCCCACGACTACAAACATCCGTATCCGCCCCATCCACCCCCGCCATCCGATCCGAGATCCTATCCAGAGTCGTCAGAATCATCTAGCGCCACTCACTCCTCTCCACGCAGCGGATCGATCATATTTAAATGACGACGAGCCGGCTAATTTGCATAAAACGTCGGCGGTCTCCCTTCGCGCCAACGTCTTCTACTTCTTCGCACCGGAAACGCCAGATGACGCCGAACCCGATGGACCGTCGAAATAAAATGAGACCCGGCGGCGGCGGCGGCGGCGGCGAAGGCAGGGCGCTCCACGAGATCAACACGCTATAGGAAGTTGCCTAGCAACGAAGCGTCAGGCCAACGTCCAGATTCGTTGTGCTGGCGTGCTGCGGCTGTAGTCGATAGAGGAGAGGAAGGCGGTGCATCTACTTAGGTTCAGGTGGACTTCCTTAACCTTTCGTCCGGTTTTAGTGTGGTGCATTTCGAACGCGCCCTGAATATTGCTATTCACGCGGTTTTATACCAATCGTTATTCTCGGTATTATCTTTAATCAGTTAAACACGAATGTTAAGAATAGCCTATTAATAATTTTAGGAGTATTATTAATATTAATAATGTTAATGATTAATGCTTGCGGTGGTGTTAGCGTTTGTACTAGTGTTAGTGCTTCAACGTGACATCCATTCCATTCTCTCACTACTTTCCTTTGCTTCTCTGCCTTCCTTCCTCTTTCCCTGCTTCCTTCTTTCTTCTCTGCTTTTTTAGTTTCTTCCTTGCTTCCTTCCTTTTTCCCTGCTTCCTTCTTTCTTCCCTGCTTCCTTCCTTCCTCCCATCCTTCCAATCTGCCTTCCTGCTGTTATGCCAACAAGTCTTCGTATTTACCTGCCATACCTCACTGCATGCTTTCCTTCATACCTTCATTCCTTCATCCTTCCTTCTTTTTCCTTCCTTCACTTTCCTTCCTTTCCTTCTTTCCTTCCTTCATTCCTTCCTTCTTTCCTTCCTACCTTCCTACCATCCTTCATTCTTTCATTCCTTACTTGTTTACTTCTTGCTTGTTTACATGCTCGTTTCCTTGTTGTTTTGTTAGCTACTTCCTCACTGTCCGTCTATCTACTCATTGCTGTCTTTGCCACTCTTACAAGAAACTATTTACAAAACGGGAATCAATCGATCTAGGTCACATACAGTGGAGGCGCCAGGATTTCAGGTTGGGGGGGGGGCTAAAGCTCGTTTCCCTTCCCTTTTGTCCCCTCCTCCCTGTGATTTACAGTGATTTCCCACTGTTTGCCCGTCCTAAGGGTTGAGCCGCATTTGAGTGGGCTAAGCCCCCTATACCCCCTTCTGGCGCCGCCACTGGTCACATAAATTAGCAAAGAATTCTTCGATGAGGATTTCACACGATGACGAACAAAAGAACAAAAGAAGCAGCTTAAATGACGACTGAAGGTCAGTCTATTCAAGTCCAATCTTGCGACTAGTAAGTAGTAACTCGAACACCCTCTAGCGGTGTCTGGTCATTAAACTTTAGCATAACATTACACACATGACACACATGACGACATATATGTTCTTATATTATATTATAATTAGGCTATTATTACAATTGTTATTATCATTTTCATATTCATATTCAGGATCATTATCAGTATCGTTACATAATTACTATGTAACTATTATGCTTGTTGTTATTATTTTTGCTGTTGTTGTTATTATTGTCGTCGTCGTCGTCGCTACTGTTGTTACTATTATGCTTGTTGTAGTTGTTGTTGTCGTTGTTGTCATTGTTGTTGTTATAGTCATCTGTCCTACCTTAGCCGTTGACGATGAGTTTGGTTCGTCGAAGAGCGCCCAGACCTTCGGTTTGACCCTCTGCCAGCAGGTGAGGTCCCCAGACTGATACTCCTCCTCAAGTCCGAACTTCTTCATGATGTCCTCCTCGGTCGGCTTATCCGTATCGAGGTCCAACCGATCGAGGATCTGCAGGGTCTCCTGGGTGTCCCTGTGCGTCGTATAAGTCATCCAACAACACGGTTCCACCTGGTTCGCATCCAGACCCCAGAACTCCAGCTCCTCCTCGAACAGAGGACCGCAGACGTCCGTCGGGTAGTGGAGCTTCCCCGTCCGGTAGTAGTTGAGGATCTGGGCAAAGACGCCCGGGTGTCGGTCGAAGAAGTACTCGTTGAGGACCGGATCGTAGTTGGCCAGGGCCTCCGTCAGACGGGACAGGCGGGTGGCAGGGATTTTCTTCAGGGTCGCCTTGTACGTCTCGTGGCGTATCCCACCGACGTTCAGTATAACGCGATGATCCGTATCAGCCATGACGGGAGGTCACGTGGCGCTGGTTCCAGGGGTAATCATAACTGCTGCCGCTCCTGCTCGGTAGTTCCAATCGACGTGTGTGTTGATCCGACGTGTGTGTTAAGCGAGCGCCTACACCGCAGCGCGACTCATCCAAGAGCAACTCCGCTACTGACCGTGCTTTGGTAGTGCCAGTCCCAAGCCTGGAAAAAGGAGGAGGAGACCGTAAATTGCCCTGTCAGATACAAGACGTTGTTAAACCGCTAACCACACCAAAAACTACGTAGAGCGTGACTTTCGTGCTCAGCGGGAGCCTCCCTTGTGGCGGATTTTCCAAGAGCTACAGAGAGGTCACGTTCGTGCTCAGCGGTTGCCTCACGTTGCGTGGACCTTAGCAGAAGACTGCATGCGGTTCTCTGTTGAGCTGACTCTTAAGATAAACTGTGGCCTGGCAGCAGAAAGAAATCACGTCTCAATTAGCCGGCTTGTTGCATGCGACGAGCAAATGGTCTTGTTGAGGATAATGAGGCACAAAGTGGCTTTGATTCCAGAAGGGAGAAGAGCTTTTCAGGAAAACGTGCATGAAAACATTGGAAGTGAAAGTGCGCAGAAAGAGGATATTTGAAAAGTCGTTATAGAGCTTTGGCACAGGTGGGAAATTTTTGGCTTGCAGTGGAAAGAGGAAAAACAGTTTTTAAGAATGCGACTTAAAGATTTAAAGGTTGTCTTAAGGATTTAATAATAATAATAATAATAATAATAATAATAATAATAATAATAATAATAATAATAATAATAATAATAATAATAATAATAATAATAATAATAATAATAATAATAATAATAATAATAATAACAATACTAATAATAATAATAATAATAATACTAAAAGTAGAAGAGTAGTAGTAGTATTAACAGTGGTAGTAGTTAGTGGGCTAGTAGTAGTAGTAGTAGTAGCAGCAGCAGCAGCAGTGGCAGGTGCAGCAGCAGCAGCAGCAGCAGCAGCAGCAGCAGCAGCAGCAGCTGGTGGTGGTGGTGATCAGCAGCAGCAGCAGGTGGTAGCAGCAGTGGTAGTGTACTGTTGTTGTTTGTGGTGGTGGTAGTAGTAATAGTACTAGGAGTAGTAGTGGTGGTGGTGGTGGTAGTAGTTATTGTCTTTTGGTTCCTTGCTGCAGAATTTCTCATCTTTATCACTGTTGCTTCATACATCATAACACTTAAAGCTGTTGCTACTGTTACCTAGATAGTTATAATTGACCTGTTGTTTTGTTGTTGCTCCTTTAGTCGTATAATAGCTGTTGCTCCACTTGCCTTGCAGTTGCACAGACTGCTGTTATTTCATTGCTTTTTTTATTGCAGTTGCTTTGATTATAACAGCAATTGTTTCAGGTACCTTGCCATTGCATGGATTTCAAGACTGTTTCATGAATTGCAAGAGTAGCTCTCGGTAGCTGTTGTTACTGTAGTTGTCTCTAGTATGGCTCTACTTGCCTTGCTGTTGCATGAACCATATCGTTGCTCCCAGTGGCTGTTGTCACCGTGTATGTGGGTCTTCTAGCTGTTGCTCTACTTGCCTGGCTGTTGCATGGATTGTAGAGTGGCTGTTGTCCCTGTGTGCAGGGTTGCTAGTGGCTGTTGTCACTGTGTATACGTGGGTCTTCTAGCTGTTGCTCTACTTGCCTTGCTGTTGCATGGATTGTTGCTTCCAGTGGCTGTTGTCACTGTGTATACGTGGGTCTTCTAGCTGTTGTTCTACTTGCCTGGCTGTTGCATGGATTGCTCTGGGTGGCTGTTGTCCCTGTGTGTACGTGGGTCTTCTAGCTGTTGCTCTACTTGCCTGGCTGTTGCGTGGCTTGCCGGAGTTGAATGCGCCTCGGCGTGTATTGATCATCGATTAGAAAAACGTGTAAAATTATTCAGCCTGGAAAACCTGGCCGTTCGACGACGGGGTTGGCCCGTCTTTTGACTGTTACGTTCGAGCGATTATTTTTTAATCATAGAGGTGATCAGGCTGCGTGTCATTGATTATGGTCGTCGCAAATGGCTGAAGCGAGGGGGCAGAGATTTATAGAGAGAAAAAACGGTGGGCAGACGGACAGGGACGCAGAGGTAGACAGGAAGATACAGGCAAACAATGGAAAGGAAGGAAGGTGGATAAGATAAAGAGAGGGAGCATGTTGTGTCTTGAAACTGGAAGAAACAGATGCGCGCACAAAGGGCGAGGGAGACGCCAAAACAGGCAGACATAACAGATAAACAAAAGGCAGAAAAATAAATAGACTTTATTTAGTTTTTAATGTAAATTTATATAGCGCCTCTTCAAGAAAACTCAGCAGAGGTATCCCGACCTGACTGTACGCAGTGACGTCACTAGAGGGTGCGAGAGGTGCGGGCCGGGTGACACTATCAGAGGTGTGACGCCAAAATGACAAAAGACTGTCTAGACAATTTTTTTGCAGAGCTTCAGCAGAAATTATTAATTTTAATTTAACAATAACACATGACAACAAAAACATTTTTCGTAAGATTCTGTATGGTGTGGTAAGGGAGGAGGACCATGTGGGGGAGTGACATCATGTTACAAAGGATTCTGTATTGTTTGGTAAGGGAGGAGGTCCATGGGGTGACAACATGAGTTACCGCACTGGGTGGCACCAAACCTAGTGACGCCACTGACTGTACAAGACCAAGATCAAACAGAATGGTCAACAAACGTTGAGAAATAGAGGCATGGGAAGAAAAAGAAGCTCATGGCGCAATTTTCAAGGATGCATGTTCCCCAGTGAAGGGTCGACCATTGCGTAGCTTCCATGTTGCATTGTGGCAGTACTGGATGGAAACAACCAGATCATCTGAGCCTCAGAGCAAAAAGTTCAGCGACGAGGCACAGAAGAAGAAGAGGGTACTGTACCTTAATCTGAGGCTGAGAGGCAGTCATGGGTAAGAAATGCTGTCGACTTCATTTGCCTTAGCCTACCTCGGCATATGAGGGTGGTGTCAAGTCAGCTCTCGATCATTCCACCGAAAATGTACAGTCAGTATACTCATAGTTGAGTTGGGTAGGGGGCTCAAGATGGAGCAGAAGTCTTGAAACAGATTTCTACCCAATCGGGGGGTGTAAATCACATTGGAATGAATAGCTGTTTAAGGTGGAATGGGGCTAAACCGGGCTGCCAGTAGCCTAACGTGCCAGCATCAAGATGGGGGATTTTGAACCATCTTCAAATTGTCAGATTGGAGAGGGTGCCACACTATCTTGATAAATGTTATAGGCTTCTTCGAAAGATGGGACGGATAAGATGACGTCATTAGAAAATGTGAAACGAACGAAAAACGAAAACAATGATGATGATGACGACAACGACGAAAATATTGATGATGATGATGATGACGACGACGGTGGTGGTGGTGGTGGTAATGGTGGTGGTGGTGGTGGTGGTGGTGGTGGACGGTAACGATGACGATGACGATGACGATGATGATGATGATGATGACGACGATGATGATGACGACGACGATGATGAAGATGATAAAGACGATGACGACGACAACGACGATGGTGATGATACCGATGATGATGATGATATGATTTCGGTAACGATCGAATGCCAATCTGATCACAAACCCTTCAAGTGACGACGGCGATGGTCTCACAGCCCTTCAGCCATGATTTCCAACATAATAATCAAGTGAAGCACCGTTCGACGACTAAACGACCAAACAGAGTCCTTCAAACGGTCATCGACGTTCGTACAGTCCTTTAGAAATCCATTGCTTTCCTGAATATCGAATCCGCTTAATGGCATGCATCAGGTGGAATCATCGCCCGCTCGTTCGCCCCGGTCGCCTCGAGAAACCCCCGCAGCAGCAGCAGCTCCCCTCGGCCTATACGCGGGCGAAAAACCGCAGCGCTCCTGCGGGCTATACACGGGTGCGACCTATACTCGGGTAAAACCGCCGCTTCTGTCGACCTATACGCCGGTGAAACGCGCTGCAGCACGCTCAGACAACGACAGCTGACTACAACGACTGGTGTCGTTGTCGGCTGATTACTGTAGGTGTTCGCCAGAGATGTATGGACAGAGAGGGAGAGAGGGAGAGGAAGAGAGAGGCTGGCTTGCGACAGCAACACAACGGCTGCGGTGCGGACGATGGAAGCGGCGGCGGCGCTGACCGAACGAGAACGCCGCTGGGAGAGACAGACAGACACCCGCAGACGGACGGAGGGACGGACAGCGGAGATGGGCGCAAACGGCTCGTCCGAGCAAAAGCCAACTCATTATAATAGATGCAGGTGGCCGCGCGGTCTCTCCTTCTCTCCGTCTAGTTCTGTCTCTGTCTCTGTCTGGTTCTCTCTCTGTCTCTGTCTCTCGTTGCTTTGAAGGCGCAGACAGACTGTACGACGCCCTGGCGTACACGCCGACGGGCGATTGGCGCTGTTCTATGCTTGCGGTTTCTGTCTTTCTGTCTATATGTATGCCTCTGTCTGTTTGTCTGTCCGTTTGTCTGTTTGTCTATCTGTTTGTCTGTTGTTCTGTATGCCTATGTGTCTTTCTGTTTTTCTATTTCTCCTTGTCTTTCTGCCTCTGTGTTTCTCTGTCTCACCGTATCTCTCTGTCGTTTTCTCTGTCTCTGTCTCTCTCTCTCTCTCTGTGTCTCTGTCTCTCTCTATCTGTCTCTCTCTGTCTCTGTCTTCTCTCTTGCGTCTTGCTATGTTTATGAATGTCTCTCTCACCGTATCTCTCTGTCGTTTTGTGTGTGTGTGTGTGTGTGTGTGTGTGTGTGTGTGTGTGTGTGTGTGTGTCTCTCTCTCTCTCTCTCTCTCTCTCTCTCTCTCTCTCTCTCCCTCTCTCTGTTTTATATACGACGCTGTCGGAAGGAAGTGACGTCTTCGCCCATCTCTTCACCTGTCTGTCTGTCTGTCTGTCGCTGTATGTCTATGTATGTTTCGATGTATCTTTACGTCTGTGTGGTCTCCGAACTCAAGGACGATGCTGGTGGAAATGGAAATGGAGACATGACATAGGACAGAGGGATGGAAAAATGAACCGTAATTTAATTGTAAGGTAATGACGATAATTTATATAGCGCCTCGAGTGGCGAGCCACTGTATCTAGGGTGCTATACAGAGGCACTCATCAGTGAACATACCAAGAGTTACTTAACAGATAGAGTTTCGATTGGTTTTTATGCATTAATCTTCTAGGCTTCTGGGTGGGTGCTGGATTCGAAGTACAGGTGGAAGGAAGGCTGGAGAGAACAGAAGAAGAGATGGAAAGACATGTGGACAAAAACAGATAGAGAGAGACAGAGACAGCGACAGAAAGAAGACGTCAGCTTTCTTCTGCCAGACAGAGGGAGACAGACAGAGGCAGAAGTAAGCACAGAGAGAGGCAGCTGACAGATACTAAAAGAGACAGACAGATATAGACAGATACGGATAGAGACAGAGAGACATAGATACAGATACAGAGACACATAGAGAGAGACAGAGAAATACAGAGACCCACACAGAGAGAGACAGATTTAGGAAGCGGGAGAAAAGAATGACAGAGACATAGTGACAGCGAACGAGATGAAGACAGAGAGAATAAAGAAAGAGGAAGAAAGAGTGAGAGAAAGAGAGAAAGAGAGAGAGAGAGAGAGAGGAAGAGACAGCGAGAGAAAGAGAGAATGGCATGGCACTGACGGAATGAAAGGAGGGACAGAATGGCGGATAAGAAGACACAGCCAGAAGGATAAAAGGACGGACAGAATTCCAGATGGAAAGAGAAACGAGTGGTTGAAGGACGAATTGGACGTTAGACGGATACGAGTTGATGTTTATGTATGGAAGAGATTTCCATTTTCGTGTCTGTTATGGTTTTTTGCATCTCTGCTGAAAGTCTGGCAAAACTCTGAGATATCCGACTTGTGCTGTATTGCATTGTATTGTATCATATTTCATGGCATTGGATTGCATTTGCATGGCATTGGATTGTAACCCAGACAAAATATAAGTAAAAACTGTTTGGGATGCTTTTATTTTCCACTTGTTACACTAGTATGTCCATCACACGTTGCTATCAAGGCAACAGTTTTAAAATTCACTTCACAGTGCTGTGCCAAAAAAGGGCCAGGCAGAACCGTTTCCATCCTGGAATCGAATTGCCACCACACCTGTGTCTTGAAAGTCTGGGCAACATTAAACAATCATCATACTGCTTATAGGTTGGGTGCGTGATAAATGAACCTGATAAAGATTCCTAAATTATGTAACACAGACAACATGTGCGTGTGTATTGTATGTGTACAATATGTATGTGTTTATAGGTATGTGTGCCATTTGTGTGTTCCATGAATGTGTATATGTATGTTTGTATGTATGTTAGTCCAAAGTGTTTGTGGAGTGAACAGTGAATCCATGATCATGTACATGCATGCACACACATATACCTTACATATATACACCATACATGCATATACATTCAACTCACACATACAACTCATACATGTACCTCAGATACAATTCATACATATGCAATGTAATTGAACATTTATATAGCGCCTCTTCAAGATATCCACTCAGAGGCGCTATTTGCACTAGCCTGTAATGTTAGGTGTCATTACGAACTAAAGTATTACATCAGTAAGCTGGAAGAACCACCAGTGGCGGGCATATACCTATCATGGTGGGCATACCTAACATACCCCACATACACACATACCCCACATACAAGCAAGCACTTCACAAACAAAAACAACTCACACATATACATATACTTCACACTCAAACACGACTCATGCAAACACTTCACACCAGTCCACTTACATACTACACTGCTCACACACACAGACACACACACACACGAAAAAGCACACACACACACACTACACACACACCACAAACACACACACATACACACACAAGTACTTCACACACACACATGCAAACACACACACACACACATACACACACACACACACACACACACACACACACACATATACACCTCACACACATCTGACACTGTTTGGCGTTGGTTGGAAGCAACAATTCAAACATGTACCTCAAACACACACACTTACACACACACTGCACATATACACCTCCCACATTCACTTCATACACACACACACACACACACACACACACACACACACACACACCAGTGTGACACCACACGAAAACATCTCTCACACATTCACGAACAACAGTATATTTATTTTGCGATTCCGTATTTATACAATGCCACGTTCTATTGGCAGTGCATCAATCAAAGCACTAAGCAATTTTTGCAATCTCGTATTGCTCAAGGTCGAAATAATACAACGCCCTGAAAGAGAGACGCTGAACCCTTCCTAGGTACATACATACATACATATAAGCATACATGCATTCATCCATATTGTATTGTATTGTATTGTATTTGAACACATTTTCTACTGGTATTGATTCATGCTTTGCTGGTCTGTGTTACTATACATAAAGATAGTAATGAGAAGGGGCGGCCCTGCCAGCGGAACGATATTGTTCCTTTTGGGTTTACCCTTTGACACCATGAACTACTGTAACAAATGTACATGAACTTGTATTTTGGTTGGTGATCAATAAAGCTTGTGAATTGAATTGAATTGAATTGTTATAGCGCCCCTACCAGATTTCCCATTCAGAGGCGCTCCCGACTACTGCGCGGACGCTGAATCGGAGTTTCACGCCCCGAATGCGCATGAGCAATTGCGAGTGAAGGACTTGCCCAGGGTCCCTATGCGGCGACTTTGAGGTGGATTCGAACCCGCAACCCTCCAGCTGCAAGGCACCGAACATACCCCCAAACCACCGCGCCCAGTTGTATTGTAATGTGTTGTATTGTATTGTATTGTACTCCACGTTTATATTGCGACCGAGCCACCCGCAGTAAAGATCCGAGAAATTAATCTCTTATAAACCGACCGACCGGGTATCGAACCCAAGGCGCTGGCGTGGCGAGCGGGCTACCAACCCACTCGGCCACTCAGGATCCTCCAAACTTTTAAAGCGTCACTCGAAAGCCAAGCGCAGGGCACCATCCATACATCCATACATACCTATATACGTATGTATACATACATACATATGTACATACATACATGCGTAGGTACATAAATACTTCTAAAATACACACTCATTCATACATATATACATACATATATATATATACATGCATATATACATTCATACATAATACATACATGTACCTCAAACACTGCCTATCTACCTGACCTCTGCTGCCCTACCTTGGGTGATCCGGGTCGTCGCTCTCTCCGCTCTACTGAGCGGGGCGTGCTCATGGTCCCTTTGCCCGCACTAAGCAGAATCGAGCCTTCTCAGTGGTTGGCCCCTCCCTCTGGAACGGGCTCCTTTGACGCTGCGCTTGCATCCCAGAATCTACTCTGCATCTTTCTATACTTGCCTCAAAACTGTCCTTTTCAGCCGTGCTGGGGTCGGGAGCGCTCCTGAGTAGTAACCTTGAAGGGGCGCTATATAAAACGTCGTAATGAATGAATGAATGAATACATATATGCATGCATAGATGCATATGCACATACAGGGTGGGCCAAAAAGTAACCCCTAGGCATTATTGCTAATATTTCAGCCAAAAGTAAGAATATTTAAATCACGTTTTACAGGCTTAAAGGTAATTCAAATCTACGTATAATGGCCAAATTTCACCAAAAGGTTTCAAACAGAACAAAAGTTATATCACTTTTAGTGAGTCCACCCACTGTTTTTTGATGGTTCAAAAACGTAACGCAACAAAGGCAACAAAACCGATTTTACTAAGTCACTTCTCAAATAATTGTAATCAAACAAACTTGAGTTCAATGTGTCCACCACCAGTGCCCATACATGTTCTGAGTCTTTCTGTAAAGTTTTGATGCCTTTGTTGATGGGTTCCAGATGTAAATCTTCCCACATAAACTTCAATTACGTTTGTGCATGGTGTAGGTGAATAATAATTGTGCTATGACCATCATGCAATTATTTTACAATCCTTCGCATACCATTCTTTGGTGAAAATGGAACATGCACTTCCTGAACTGTTAGACATTTTGCATGCAAAACTGTCATCTTGGTACAGTTACTCCAGTTATGCCCATATTCTATAATAATTTTAGTTACCTCATATGCTGCAAACCAATAGAAACTTCTACATAGCTAATCAGGCATTTCAGAAGAGCACAAGTACAGGTATTCATATTATTAATCTATTACCCTGCTGATTACACGCTGAAAGACTGATGCAACAATATTGAACTTTAACTTAAGTGTGTGGTTTCTAAAAGTAACTATAGTTACTTTGAACAAGTAACTGTAATTAGTAACTAGTTACTATTTAAAACAAATAATCAGTTCATTGCTAAAAACCTAAGATTATAAGTACATTTTTTTAAATATGCACAAAATCCAGGGTGGCAAATGCCCCCTTGCCCTCCTCCGGATACCCATTACTCAACACAGCGCTCCTGAATAAGCTGGTGCCCTGCGCTTGACTTTCGAGTGGCACTTTAGAAGTTTGGAGTCAAGGCCGTATTTAGGGGGGTGTTTTGGGTGTTTAAACACCCCCCAAATTAAATAATGTATAATATAAATATTACATTTACTAACATATACGGTGTAAGAACTAAGAGCACTCATGTGAACTTAGATGATGCAGCTCTACAGTGCTTTGAGCGCTCACAACGCTACTCCAAAACCCTTATAGACGGTTGACTTGGTTGCTTGTCGGCTTGTTCAAGAACGAGTAAACACCCCCCGAAACAAAATCCTGGCTACGGCCTTGTTTGGAGTGTATGATTACGATCACGAGTCTCATTATCCGAAAGACAGAGTTGATCGATCTGAATGAAGGTCGTGAGTTCGATCCTCACCCTGGGTAACGTACAGGTTTTAAAATTACAAATTTAGCCATGTTTTATTTTACCAAGAAGAAAAGGAGTCAGTTGCAATTAGCAAGAGGTATGGCAAGCATATTTATTGTAATTGCAATTGTTATTAGTAACTTCTATTCCGCTAGTTTATAAGAGACATAGCATCAACCGATGGCACAACAAAAACCAAGTCGTAATGATGTCAATATCCAGAATATCGATTCAATATCCAGAAGATCAGCCAATAAGACAGAGTGTGTCATTCTGAACAGTCATTTTATCATTTGCAATTACAAGTGTTCTTATTCGTTTATTCCGTTCATCAACGAGTGCCTAGGTAGCGCAGTAGGCAGCGCGTCAGTCTCATAATCCAAAGCGAAGAGTTGAGTGATCTGAAGGTCGTGAGTTCGATCCTCACCCTGGGCATAACATTTTAAACATTTCTCATTTAGACTCTATATTGTCATGCCTCACGCGTTAAGTCTAACCGAATATTGAAATTGATCGTTCTGCGTGTGGGAACCTCTACATAGGCCTATTTAAAATTTATTCTAAATAGGCTATTTAAAACCTAAACTTGTCAGGCGAATCTAGGCCTATAACCGATATTCATTCGCTATTCGGGAAAAACATAAAATGAATGAAACACAACCTAAATCGTCCATTATTGTAATAAAATAATAAATTATAGTCAGGTTCACCAATTGTAAAGGATATAATGAATTACTTTGAAACGCAGGCACTTGACAGTATGCCCTATATGTTTTTAATTCGTTTACGGTGTCATTTAAAACATCATGCCCAGGGTGAGGATCGAACTCACGACCTTCAGATCGCTCAAAGCTTCATTTTGGATTATGAGACTGACGCGCTGCCTACTGCGCTACCTAGGCACACGCAAAGTGCAGTGACTTTAGAGTTTAAATTATTGTTAGCCTATTGCCCTATTAGCCCTCCTCAAACTCTCAAACTGTAGGCCTACTTGAACTGATAAGCAAAATTTCAGGTAGGCCTGAAAGGAATGAGTCACATGCGCGCACGGCAATGTCAACTGCTCACTTTGTATCATAGAACAATGTTTTAGGCCATGCTTGGTACAAGACAAGTGTGTACTAAATCGCTGTAGTGAAATTTCATTACTCCCAGCAATCGATCGTTATAAAACAGTAGGCTGGTTAGGCCCTACATGTAAGTCAGTGTTAAATTTAGCCTTTACTTTTGCTGTTTATAACACGTAGCGTGACCTTCCAAATTTTCTTCGACGTTAGTTAAAAACATCGTGCCCAGGGTGAGGATCGAACTCACGACCTTCAGATCGCTCAACTAACGGTTTGGATTATGAGACTGACGCGCTGCCTACTGCGCTACCTAGGCATACGCCGACGACATTTTCACACGGTGTAAATGTTATCCTGCGACCTCAGTCAAGCGCTCATCATGTTTAACAGGAATTTATTCAAATCAACAGCCACTTCACCTAATCGGCCGATTAATCATCTCAAACATTCAAGACTTTTCAACTCACCAGTCTTAGATCGTGATTCGTGAAGCGAGCGTCAGAAACGCTCAAAGTAGTCCAGACCGCTATATATAGGCCTAGTAGCTGACGGACCGTTTTTGGTTTTTGCTTATCCAGCGGATGTTACATTTGACACCAACTGTCTATTTTGTAAAATTATTTTGTAAAATGTGAGCTTTGGTCTTGAATTAATAAAAGCGTACTTACCTGCTTACTTGCTTACTTGCTTGCTTACTTGCTTACTTACTTACTTACTTACTTACTTACTTACACAATCTCAAAACGGCGGTACCACAGGTCACGTGCCAGAGGTCACGTGCTAGAGGTCACAGAGATCAAGTCGCTTGATTCGTCCCTTCTTCAATCGGAAGTTTTCAAAGCCTCTGACCCACCATCGCCTCCCTCTACCTTCGCTATCTATAACCCCACAGGATTCCACGTAGTTTTACCTGTTCAAGAATTCCTACCCTGATCCATTCACTCCGAGCGGCTGCTCTACAATCATCCTACAATCATGCCTGCTTTCTACCAACTTCTAAAGTCCTTTCTGTTTGGCCGTGGCTGGGCTGGGAGCGCCTCTGAGTAGGTTTCTTGAAGAGGCGCTATATAAATATCCGGAATGAATGAATGAATGAATCCTGCCGCTTGTCTTCTGGAAACTGGACTCGGTGTTTCATTTGGCATCTCTGTAGACAACCCTCTGACATGACGCAGCGCTTGTGAATAAGCTGGTGCCCTATGATTAGCATTTAAGTAGCGCTTTAAAAGTTCAGGCCTACGATTACGATCACGATTAGAAAGAAAGGAAGACAGACAGACAGACAGACAGACAGACAGACAGACAGACAGACAGACAGACAGACAGACAGACAGACAGACAGACAGACAGACAGACAGACAGGCAGGCAGGCAGACAGACAGACAGACAGACAGACAGACAGACAGACAGGTAATGTAATTCGGAAAACAGAGAGATAGATAAACAGATCGCAGCTAAACAAGCGGGCGGACAAAGAGACAGATGGCCAACCAAACTTGTGCTTATTTTTAAAGGTTTAAGGTCAGACGCCTCAAGATTTCAATAATTATGAAATTTTGCAGTTTATTTATCCTGTGAGGTCAAAGAAAGTTAGCCTCACACTGTCACACATAGCAAATCGCAAACACCAAAAGGCCTATCCTTTCAAACTAAGGATTCACATAGGCCTACATGTAGTAGCCTATTAGCACTGTATAAGGCCTATACAAATACACAATACAAAGATTGTAACGTTACCAACAGCCACAATGTAGGGCGACACAGTAACTTATAGACAGTCTACAATTATAATATTATTGTCTTATAGGCAAACGCAGAACCACGATTGCAGATTGAATAAAAAACTTAGGCCTAACCCAACACGCCCCGAAAAGTTTAAAATTTTAAACCCAGCACTTTCGTAAAATTAATACTTTCGAATTCATGCCGACTATTTGTGTTTCATGTATATTTATTCGATTCCGGTTAGACTCAGTGGTTAAATTGCTCACCCAGAGGTGGCGGTTCTTCAAAATCCTACAAATCTTAAGCTTAAGCCTATCTGACGAATCTAAACCGATAGGGTTCGTTGTTCGCTATTCGAAAAACACATAAAACGAATAAAACATGAATCATATCGATTACTGTAGCAAAAACACATTAGGTGACGGGTCTTCAATTTAAGGTGGCCAATCTTACAGTTTAGCCTACGGCTCTAACATCTTTGGTTTAGGTGGCGGATTTCAGATCCAGCTGAATTTTACCACTGGATAGATTTTGCTTTATTTCTTCATTTACTTACTTACTTTGCTTGACAATACGTTCATTAGATTTACGCTCATATGACTGTGTCACAGTATGACGCTTTAAAACATAATTATTATACCGTCCTTGGCTTATAATTTTCAATGTTTCGCGACTGCACTTTTGCTTACTTACTAAATTTTGGATGAAGACCAGCATAATGACGTATTGATATTGGTCTGTAAATTATTCAGATCGTTTTAAATCTGACGTTCGCACAGAAATTACCCAGACGTTCCTATTTTTACGGGTTCGATTTCATTGAGCGTTGGTGAACAATCCAGTATTCTTGATAATTCTGTGGCATTTTGGACATTTTGTACGGCGGTCAGAAATTTTCTGAAGGGTGCATTACGTCAGCCAACATATTTGCAAAACTATATGATCTTTGCTGACCCAATGCATGTCACGATGAAACGAATTCAGAATGCGTTTCGTTTAAAAAGTTGTGTGCTATTATTTCTCAATAAACGAATATGATTATTCATTTTGAAAAGTTCATTAACAACCATACACACTACTTTAGGACGACGTTTGTTGTAGTTTATGTTATGTTTGACTTCCACAAATCGGAAACTGGTGTAGGCGTTGCAACTCGACGGCGCATATGTCCAATGTGTCGCAACATATTCGCAACATATTCGCAGACGTCGCAATGCCGGAATTTTTATAATTATTTTTTAGAATAAAAAGACAAAATTATTTTTCGCTCAGGATTTATTAGTTAAATTATTTATTTGGTCGCAAAATTGCAAAGTCGAGAATTTAAGAAAAAATTTTGACGATTTTAACCACCCACCGACCCCCACGCCATCTGGTATATAGTCACGTGACTCAAGGTTCTCGTTCCTTCCGTTGTGTGTGAGTCTGAAGATAGGTGTGAGTAGGATTTCTTCGTACATTTATCGTTCAAAGTTCTCTTTAAAAGTCGGCCATCGCGACTTGACAGTAGGTTTTCTGGATTAGTGTAACCATCTAGGCAGCGTTGTTACGTTTTGTTTTGACTATTTTATTTAGAAAACGAGTTAAAAGTTGATTTCAAAATGACGCAATCTCGCCGACATGGCACACTTCAGACGAAGGCGTGGTGGCTTTTCATTTTCTCTTTCTGGATCGTTACGCATTTGTTTTTCATTTATTTCATTTCTTTTGTTTATTATTTATTATTTATCTTATTTTTCCATTTATTTTGATTATTTTCAGACGCTGCATTTTTTATTCTAACGAGATATTTCGTATTCATGTGGCTATGTGGTCGCCATTTTGGTTATGCGTCGTGGCATGTCACGTTCGACCCTAAAATTTTGGTTAAAATCGTTTTATATTTAAACATTTTTAGATTAACTTGACGATAACACTATTGCTGAAGTAACAGGCGTAAAATATTTTTAAAATTTTGTACTAAAACGAGTGAATTAAGTCGGCAGCATGCTTTGACTCGAGACAAAGGCGAAGTGGCGTGTGTGACTTAACATACCTGTTTAAAATGGCCGACAGTGATTCAATTGCTTAAAAATGTGAAAAAATGTGGTGTTAAATGTAACTTAAATAACATAGGTTAACTTGTTATTTTCGCAGAAAATTGAATATGGCTGTATACTTGTATTTTTGTGAGATGTCTCCCTCTTCCAGACTGTTGCTATGGCGGCCATGCGGTGGCCTTTGAATTAATAGGATTGTGAAATATTAGAAAAAATGTGATGCTGTATATTGCACAGAAATGCAAAGCGCATCTGAACATTTGACTTGTATACTGATTTAAATTTTGGTGTTGACCAGTATTTAAAATTATAAGTTAGTAAATGTGCAATGGGAGCAGTTATTTAGATTTTAGATTACTGGTATCTCATTACAAATGTGTCTTTCAGCCAGACACTAAAAGAACTTCTTCAAGCAATCTCAAATAACAAAGACATTTGTGCAACATCGTCTCGTTCAGGTAGCCATGTTTAGGGTCATCCTGTGAGGTTCTTGAAAGGTTTTATATAACCACCCAGATAAATGCATTCTTGAGTTTATTAGACTGGAGCTTGTGAAGTTATACCTGATTGTTGTGTTTTCTTTTGTCTTACAGTTTTTAACTGAGACGCATTCGTACTAGCCAATTATCATGGGTGCAGAAAAGATCCACATCAACATTGTGGTCATCGGCCACGTAGATTCCGGAAAATCGACCACAACTGGTCATCTGATCTACAAATGCGGTGGTATCGACAAGAGAACAATTGAGAAGTTCGAGAAGGAAGCCCAGGAGGTAGGAAGTCTTTTGTTACAGAGTTTCCATTGTTTATCTGTTTCCTATGTTTTGCTCTGATAAATTGTGTATGAATTAAATGTATCTTATTTCTCAATTTTAATGTGAAAGATTTACTTAAGTTGTAATAATTGTGTAATTATGGTTAGTACGTGGGAGATGGTTGGATGGGAACACGCTGGCACAGAAAGATGTGGGTTCGATTCCCAGTGGCCCACGACGTTGACTCGGCCTTCAACTCCCTAGGGGACTGTAAAATGAGCAGTAGGACAGATGAACACTTTGCAGGCTGCAATACAGTTAAATTCGACTCCTGTTAAACTTGTCATCTCACTGCATACTTTGTCAGTTTTTAATTAATAAATGAAGAATTGTCAAGTGGGACGTGGTGGTCTAGCAGTATTTGCTGGGGCCCTGGAGGGTTGCAGGTTAGAATCTACCACAAGCCACTGCGTGGTGACCCCGTACAAGTTGCTCACCCACAATTGTCTGAGGAAGGCAACGGGAAACCACCTCACCCATCTCATCCCGGGTGGCATAAATGTTGGGCAGAGAACTCCTCAACATCATTGTAATCTTCATTAATATTATTATTAGACAGTTGGATTTGTGGTGCTGTAGTACATGAGCTAATGATTTCAATAAATAGCTGATAGGCATGTTAAGATGAACTTGAGGGACAACCACTTTTGAAACGCTGTGAAAACCCAAATACGCACGTGCATCCACACACATTTATGAAAATATAGATGTTGCAGTGTATTTAGCTATGCTAACTTGCACTTTATATTAATTTGCACTTTATAAATATTCATATACTAATAATAAAAGATCTAACACGGCTGTAATGTTTTTTTCAGATGGGTAAAGGTTCCTTCAAGTATGCCTGGGTTTTGGACAAGCTGAAGGCTGAGCGTGAAAGAGGTATCACCATTGATATCTCTCTGTGGAAGTTCGAGACTGCCAAGTATTACGTTACCATCATTGATGCCCCAGGACATCGTGATTTCATCAAGAACATGATCACGGGAACTTCTCAGGTAAAGAACATCTTCAGAGCTCTGTTAACGGAACATGTTTAATCTTGACACACGTTCAGCGTGTTAAAACAACCAGCTATTTTAGGAATGTTTGTTTGTCCAAGACAATGAAAAATTCTAGGCCCAGAAAGTGGCAGATGGACCATCTAAATGAATAACCTAACCTATTCATTATGCAATTTATCAATGGGTTTGGACAGTGCTTCCCAAGGTGGTGGTCCGTGGAACCGGTGCCGGTCCGCGAGCCCTCGTTGCCGGTCCGCAAAGCGAATCAAGAAACTGGTCAAATCGTCTGGGAATCAAGTGGCTTATTTTTTAAAAGTCGTAACAAATGACATTGTGCTATAATTTAAAGGGCTATAGAGTCCTAGAATTGGCCAGAGGGCCATTTAAATCAATTTTAATACATATTTGATGAATTTAGTTGATCGAAATTGATAAATAATTGATAATTGTAGCACCGGTTCTCCTGCAGTTGGCAAATTCCTGCCGGTCCTTGCCGCTGAAAAGTTTGGGAAGTGCTGGGTTAGGACACTGGCACTCAATGCCTCAAATCTGCAGAATCCAAATAGGTTTACTGCATTTTTATTAAAAGTTTGGAAAGTTTTGTTTAAATTGTAACTTGAAATTAAGGTGATTTGTTTCTTAAAGAAATGCTTTTGTATGTGTGAAAAACTGGGTGTTTTTGTTAATGCAGGCCGATTGTGCTGTCCTTGTCGTTGCTGCCGGTGTCGGTGAGTTTGAGGCCGGTATCTCCAAGAATGGTCAGACTCGTGAGCACGCATTGCTGGCTTTCACTCTTGGTGTGAAGCAGCTGATTGTTGGAGTCAACAAGATGGACTCCACTGAGCCTCCGTACAGCGAGGTAAACTTTCGTTGTGCAGGATTTTAAGCTATACTTTGGCGTGAATGATTTACAGGTTGCTTGTTCTTTATAGAATTAAATCCGTTATACTGGTAATTATGTGACTTGTACTGTTCTGTAACAGTACTGATGCACAAGACTTGACTTGTAATAGTCTTAGGAATAGTCTTGTAATTTTGCACAGCACGATTCATTTAAATCTTAATTTTTTTTATTGACGTTCAGTCTAGAGTCATTCAGATTACTAAATATTTTCGATTAATGAAGCTAAGGGGAGTTAAATTTAGTAAAGTGGGGCACAGAAGCAGAGTGTTTAGAGTGCTGGTTTTAACGTGGAGTGTACTTCTTCAAACTTCCCATTGAGGGAGTCGCCATGCACAGACCTTGAGCAAGATCGTCACTCGCGAAGTTGCTGTGCATTATCAATGTAATGTATTGTCACAAGGAAATAGAGCTATATCAAATAGTTCTATTACTGTTAATTGCAGACCCGTTTCGAGGAAATCAAGAAAGAAGTGTCTCAGTACATTAAGAAGATCGGTTACAACCCGGAGGTCGTCCCATTCGTGCCAATCTCTGGATGGCATGGAGACAACATGCTC
The DNA here is from genome assembly GCA_020284085.1 of Aporrectodea caliginosa. Taxonomy (NCBI): domain Eukaryota; kingdom Metazoa; phylum Annelida; class Clitellata; order Crassiclitellata; family Lumbricidae; genus Aporrectodea; species Aporrectodea caliginosa. Next base: position 321,675 of record JACEVL010000071.1, read on the forward strand.
GAGGCCAGCCCCAAGATGGCCTGGTTCAAGGGATGGTCCGTGAAGAAGGCCGACAAGAAGGACTACGGTGGTACCACGATCATGGAGGCGCTGGACAACATCGACCCACCAAAGAGGCCAACGGACAAGCCTCTGCGTCTGCCACTCCAGGATGTCTACAAGATAGGAGGTAAAGATCTTGATTAGTTATGGTTTTTGCTTAATAATAGATTATTATTACTTTGTTTTTAAGGAGTCAAGTTATTGGACAATGTCTGAAGCGACTGCCAAGGTAACTTAGTGAGAAATCATGATGAAAGTGTCCTATGGCAAATCTAATGCCTTCTGTAGTTAACACAATTGTTTCTGACTCTATTTGCTATCTAGCATTCAAAAATTTGTTGACTTTGTACCTTGTTTAACAATTTATGGATAGTGTATTTTATTTAAAAAATTTTAAGTTCATCTTACAGTATGAGCTGTTACGAGGCGCTCTCAGCATGTCACCCGCGACAGAATAAAAAAGCTTTCAAGCAGTAGGCAGATGAGGGTGAGACCCCAGTCGAAATATTAGAACATAAAGAGGGGAAGGTCTTTCCAAGAGAAGGGACCCACAAAAGCAAAGGCACGATGTTGGGCCATAGAGTTTGACGGTCTAGAGAGCAGAGAGGACAAAGAGAAATGGCTGAGGTGAGCTTGTGCATCAGTCCCAAAGGTACATTGTAGTGAATGGCTACGCGAGTCCAGTTTACTTTAATCTCGTTCGGCCTTGACGCTTTTCACCGATTGGTTCTTTTAATTTGATCTGTGCAGGTATTGGAACGGTCCCAGTCGGTAGAGTCGAGACCGGTATCATCAAGGCCGGCATGATCGTTACCTTCGCGCCAGTCAACCTGACGACTGAGGTGAAGTCCGTCGAGATGCACCACCAGGCTCTCGAGGAGGCCATGCCAGGAGACAACGTTGGCTTCAACGTCAAGAACGTCTCCGTGAAGGACATCCGTCGTGGCAACGTTGCTGGCGATTCCAAGAACGATCCGCCAAAGGAGACCGAAGAGTTCAAGGCTCAGGTTGGTGAATTGTTGACGTTTAATTGTAGGCTAATTAATAATAATAATAATAATAATATCTTTTCTTTAATAAGCGCCTGACAAACGCACTGCGCTGTACATTTACATGTTATGCAATTGAAATCCTAACTACTAACAGAACAGACATCCTGCAATACAACAGCGCTAATAGCAGCCTACAAAGCATATCCGCCCAACGGGGGCTCGAACTCGGTACCTCTCGGTCTCTGCCAGATGTTATCCAAAGCGCCACGGGCCCCCCAAATTGCAGCGTTTTACAGGGTACTTGACCGTGCTATACATGTAAAGATAAAAAAGGACCTAAACTATGTCGGACGTATCTGAAAAAGTTGGTTACGTTAAGAAATGCCATCATAAGGAGTCCCACCAACTTCACACAGCAATTCTCAGGTTTTGTTCGTTGCCACTATCACCCGACAAGTTTATAAAAATTTGGTTAAGATGAATTGTGTGAATAAAATGGAGCTGTTAGCTTGAACAAGTGGCTTCACACTTCTATTTGCCTATCTGCGGTCTTTCCGACAACCTAATGTGTATTTTGGAATTTGATGATGGCTTAAGTAAAAGAAATGAAATATTGTAACGACTTTGGTTTTTGAGGGAAAGATGGGGGTTGTTTTGAATGCAGTTGATAGTGCTGGAAAGACATGTCTGCATTTGTTTGGTTCTGCAAGTTCTAACTATTCTGCTGATGTTATTGTAGGTGATCATCCTGAACCACCCTGGCCAGATCAACGCTGGATACGCACCAGTCGTCGATTGCCACACCTCCCACATCGCCTGCAAGTTCCGTGAGCTGTTGGAGAAGATCGATCGTCGTAGCGGCAAGAAGCTGGAAGACAACCCAGCCAATGTGAAGTCTGGTGACGCTGCCATTGTTGAGATGGTGCCCCAGAAGCCAATGTGCGTGGAAGCCTTCGCCGACTACGCTCCACTTGGAAGGTTCGCCGTGCGTGACATGCGTCAGACGGTGGCCGTCGGTGTCATCAAGTCGGTGAAGAAGCGCGAGGGAGGCCAGGGCAAGGTGACCAAGGCCGCCCTGAAGGCCGGAGTGCCTGCCAAGAAGGGCAAGTGAATGTTGGAGTCCATAGTTGATGGGGAGAGCTGCTGCAACAAGTCGTATCCAAAAAGCGTTCTCGAATCCACAAAAATCTGGTCTTGCATGACTCACAATTTCATAATTGAAGCTGGTTCCAGTTTGAAAAAGGCCACGTTTGTACTCAGACGAACTTTCTGCTGTTCATTTAAGCGAGTTCTACACCGGAAGAACTTTAGACGGAAAAAGCAGCCAATGAACCTTAGAAAGCTTTTTCAGATAGGTCTGACATAGTTTAGTTCCTTTTTTAAATTCCACTTACAAAAATGCCATAGACTTTGACCAGGTTAAAGTAATTCCTCGACAAAAGTGTTGTCTGTATACGTTTGTTTTAAGTATATTTCAATTAAAAATAATTGCAAGACTACAGAGTTTTGATTTTAATACTGCTTTTTATTTCAGAATGGCACAATTTGTGGTTTTTGTGATGTATGGCTTTGTAATGCATGGGATTGTGGCCTCTGGATGTAGTAAGTAAGCTGTTGTCTGTTTGCCGGTTTCAGAGCTACAAGTTGATGTTGGCCCAGGGTATTCACCTTCCAACATGAATAATTAAAAAAATAAATACAAGAGTGTATTGCAAGTACTTGCTGAGTGAACAGTCGAGTTGGGCTTTTTGCCTCTGTATTGAAAGGGTAGCATGAGTTTTGTTGGCATACTTTGGTAACAAAGTGGGGGTGAAACCATGGGTCAAAGCTTGGATTTCTTCTGCAAAAACGTAGTTCAGTTACTGCTACTGTACATGTACACAAAATATGGCTGCATGATTCATTTATAAGAGCCAAAGTGCTGTTGTAACGTAGGGAACAACATAGCATAGATAACACTACATGTATCTTTGGGCAGAAACAATCGATAGGCTATTGTCAGTACGCAAATTTTATTGGGGAATTTATGTTCTGTCTGGCCACCTGCCCCAGATGCCCAGGCTAAGAAAATGAAGTCGCTAACACCGTGCCCATAGCTGCCTCAGGGCTTGCTTAAGGGACTGCTCTTCTTATGTTAAGACTTCAGACTGAAACAAAGTCTTAAAAAGTCCAGTGAACAATTCTTATAAAACTAGATTTACATGTTATAAACAGCAACAGTCCTAGCTGAATGTTCAACAATTAGACCTAGTGCGCCATGTTTCAGAACTGTCTGCTGTCAAAGGGAGTTCG
>JACEVL010000071.1:330000-400000 GCA_020284085.1 Aporrectodea caliginosa
GTGTAAAATAGACCCTTGTCTTATGTAGGCTTATAGTAGGTCCTTATGTAGCCTATGATGTGTATAATAGGCCATTGGCCTAAGGACTAATTAATAATAATAATAATACTAATAATATCTGTTCTTTAATTGAGCGCCTGACAAACGCACTGCGCTGTACATTTACATGTTATGCAATTGTAACAATCTTAACTAGTTAACTACTGACAGAACAGACAGCCTGCAATACAGCGCCTATTATAATTGCTAGATTTACTCAGAGCCGGATTAACCTATAAGTGAAATAAGCCATGGCTTAGGGCCCCACAACGTTTTGAGGGCCCCAACTGTCAGGAAATAAAAAAAATACGTTTTGAGGGCCCCCAACTATCAGAAAATAAAAAAAATACGTTTTGAGGGCCCCCAACTGTCAGGAAATAAAAAATACGTTTTGAGGGCCCCTAACTGTCAGGAAATAAAAAATACGTTTTGAGGGCCCCCAACTGTCGGGAAATATAAAAATCAGATGGTACAAAGGTCCTATTTGACAATTTTCTTCTGAAAAAAGACGGAAAAGCAAAACAAAGTCATTAGAAATTTTTTAAAGTAAAAAAATGGAAAAATGGATGGTTTTTCTCTGAATCTGAAAAAATATTTTTGCGTGGCTTTCCGGTTAGGGCCCCCGGATGTCTTAACCCGGCCCTTTGCTTAGGGCCCCCAAAAGTCTTAATCCGGCCCTGGATTTACTAGATTATTAAGATTAGTAAGATTATTAGGTAGTTATAATAATATTATTGTCTGTTTATAGACGTTTTGTCACAACGAAGACGATTTGCGTCGCCCTCCTGCTCTATTCAGGCTTGGGACTAGCACCACTCGAAAATCGATAACAGACTAAGCTTCCACAGCAGAAGTCACCTTAGCTGGATGTTCCTTCTCGGTGGAGTCCTTAATTTAAAACATTATTTTGTTGAATACTTTCTGAACTACGGCGCTATATAAATCGTCTTATTATTATTCATAATCATCAGCAGTTCCGGACACCGCCATTTGACGGCGATGGGTACGAATTTGTATAGAAATATTCCCCAGGTGGCGTGTACAGCTTGTTTCTTAAAACATGTGACTTAAGTAGAGAGGTGGGTTTGTTAGATGGTACATAAGCGGTATTTTAGCATTATGGTTTAAATGTGCGCCGCTGGTGTAGTGGTATCATGCAAGATTCCCATTCTTGCGACCCGGGTTCAATTCCCGGGCGGCGCAGACGTTTTGCCCCAATGCGTGTCTAACTAACATTGTAGACACCTGTAATTTTGTTTTCTGTGCGAGTTATAAACGTTCAATTTTGATTGAAGAAACGTTGATATAGTGGATTGAAGTAGGCCTACATGTGTGGAAGGGAGAGCAGACAGCCCATTAAAGCTAAAATCTAATCGAATGACTTATTAAAATAACGCCATCTTCATAAGACAAAAAGCCTCAATCGACGGTAACTTATAGTGAAATCGTTGTCGAGATTAATAATGCGCACAATAGGATGACTGTTGGATTATGTGATAAATAATTCGGTCGTTGGAAAGAAAGGTAACAAGATTTTATTGGGGAGGCCGAAAGTTCACAACGACCGTACTATGCACGTTATAAGATGTAAATTCGCACTTCAATGCGTGGTCCCACATGGTCTAGTGGTTAGGATTCCAGCCTTTCACGTTGGCGGCCCGGGTTCGATCCCCGGTGTGGGAACAAGTTTTTGTAGAAAAAATTATTTATGAGTAGCAATTCGGTGTTTCCTCATAAATCTAACTTGTGTTTATAAATTTATTAATTTTATATAGATTTTAAATAATTTTAATTTTAATAATAATTTTAAAGATTACAAATTTTATACAGATTTTATATTATTTTAGGCCTAGGCTATATTTGTTATTTTTAAAGTTTTTTTATCAGCTTGGTTATGTTCAAGAAGCTTGCAACTAAGTAAATTAATGAGAGTAGGCTAACTTGGTTAAACACGAGTTCGTTTTCAAACATTTTATTTCATTAGCAAGAAGCTGCACTAAATTGGCCTATGCACTTAAAATAATTGAGTACAAATAGCCTAGTGTTAGCCTACGAAGCATTCCAAAGCTGCCAAATGTTCGCAGTTACAATATTAGCCTATTATTTATTTTAGTGAAGACACATTCGCTTGTTAAATGAAAACTTAACTTTTTCTTGAAGCAGTGTTATTGTAAGTAGAAACGTTTATAGCGCTGGTGTTAAATGCACAAGGCATCAATCGATGGCGCGCCAAAATTGGCAAGTGCTTTGACTGTGGTCAGGCGTTGCTGCCCTCTTCACAGACTTTGGTCGCAGAGCTGAAGACTGTTCCTCTGGGGCACTGGTGGTAGTTGGGACGGCAACACTGGCAGGCTACTCCTCCGTCAAATCCGGGTCCACACTGAACGAACCAGTTTGGGGCTGAAGGGTGACTGTAGAGACCGCTGGGGTTGTCCACACAAAGACCATCGCACGGGTTATCCGTCGAACTGAAGATGAACTGGATTTCTGCATCGGAGCCAGAAATGTCGCCCTGCTGTTGCTGTTTCACAGTACCAGAAGAGGCGGATGCTTGGGAAGCTGGAAGAATGGGTTGTGGCGGATTCTGAACCCCACCAGGGAATGCGCCCCATCTTCCGTCTCCAGATGGCTGTTGGGCTGAACTGAGACCGATGTTTTCGATGGGTGCCAGCGCCATGTCAGGAACCCAGGATTTGCGTCCAGTGGATGGGGTTTCGGGAATGGGAGATTTAGGTGGATTTTCGATCGTATCCACGCGAATCCAGCGTCCTTCACCTGCTCCTGCCACTCCTCCATTCTGTTCTCCCGAAGACTGTGAATGTTGCTGGACGTAGTTCCAATATCCGGTCCTTCCAGATGAACCAGAGGCATCGCTGTTCCAGGTACCCTGATTCCGGTCTGTGAGCTGTTGGTCAACTGTGGGGTTGGAGCCCAAATTCGAGCCCTCATCACAGACCTTAGTGGCAGAGCTGAAGAACGTGCCCCTGGGACACTGCTGGTAGTGTGGCCGGCAGCACTGACAGGCTACTCCTCCGTCAAATCCGGGTCCACACTGAACGAACCAGTTTGGGGCATTGGGGTGATTGTAGAGACCGCTCGGGTTGTCCGCACAAACTCCATCACATGGGTTGTAACTCGAACCATAGATGAACTGAAGGTCGGCTTCTGATGCGGAAATTCTACCATCTGTTGATTCGCTCTGTTGCTGATACTGCTGCTGCTGCTGCTGCTGCTGTTGCTCGTTTCCCAGTCCACCTGGAACTATCAAAGGAGGAATTACTCCGCTGAAGGAACTTCCACTTCCCGACTGTACATAGCTGGAACTAACGGAAGAATCGCCGACTTGCCTCGACGACTGATCTACTGAAGAGCCTTGGGGTACCCACGACTTTCCTGCGCTGGGTGGTGGTTCTGGTTTACTGGATTGAGGCGATACCTCGACCTGGCTCGACCACGATTGTACCCTGTCATTATTTGCTACATTTTGGCCCTCTGCTGGTACTGGAAAATAATTTGACTGGTCTCCAGTTGCCGACGAAACGAAATTCTCTTCAGAGATTAGTCTTCTATCAGCGAACGGCTGCCAATCAATTCGGTTGAAGTCGACGTTCGAGCCCTCATCACAGACTTTCGTGGCAGAGTTGAAGAACGTGCCTCTGGGACATTGTTGGTAGTGGGGCCGGCAACACTGACAGGCTATACCTCCGTCAAATCCTGGTCCACACTGGACGAACCAGTTTGGGGCTGAAGGGTGTTTGTAGAGACCACTGGGGTTGTCAGCACAGACGCCATCGCAAGGGTTGTATCCTGAATTGAAGATTAACTGGATTTCTGTATCGGATCCGGAAGAAGCTCTGCCCTCTGCTGATTCACCCTGATATTGTTGTTGATGTCCAGTGGCTGAAGCCCCCGATGGCTGGAAAGCGGGAAATACCCAGGATCTTTCGGCGGTACTCGACGAGCCCCCAGTGTTGCTCCCAGAAGACTGTGATTGTGACCAGACGTTGTTCCAGTATCCTGCGTTACCATTTGATGAAGCCGAGGCGTCGACATCCACTCCTTGTGGTCTCAATTCGATCCCTTGTTGTTGGCCACCCCTTGAACTGACGCCACGGCCGTTTTCTAACTCTGGATTCCAGGTTTTGTAAGCGGGGATGGGCATCTGAGGTTCGGGTAACCTTGAACCCTCCGAAGTGGCTTGTTGGGTAACTGGACTGTACTGAGGCTGATTTGAGTTCCATGAGTTTGGCCAATTTGATGCTGGTACCGGTGCAACTGGAAACTGCCATGATGCTGATTTCTGGGCAGAACCCCCTTGACTTGAATGAGCCGAATCAGCGCTACTCTTCGGGGCTGGTATCGGGAAATTAGAAGGAGCGTTGGGAGCTGGTCGGTTTCCCTGGAAGAACGAAGAGGAGGAGTATACATAGGAAGAATTGGAGTTTGAAGATGGATTCCGGGATTCCACTGACACAGAGATGCCGCTTGGTAAGTTCTGCCCTCCCTGGAGATTTCCTCTTCCGCGTTCGACAGTGGCGGAGCGATTCCTGAAGTAGCGGACCGTCTGTTCGGAGTTGAGTCCGCTTCCACCGTATTCCACTGGTCTCAGGTTACCAAATCCGGCTCTGGCCTGGATCTGCTCGAACGTTTCCTTGGACAGCTTTCCGACCACAGTCTTCCGCGTCCCGGATCGACGAGCCCCCAGCAGTTGCGTTCCTGGTGAGTCCTGGAAGGACCTGGACTGGTACTTGCCCTGACACCCAGCAGATGTCTCCGGATCCGAAGGCTCCGCTGTTGCACAGGGATCCACGGCAGAACCACCAGATCGAAGAGTCCGGTCCCTGTGGCTGGCAGTTCACGGATACGTTAACGCGAATCGGAAGATTGCCTGGATCTGCACAACCTCTATAGACGACTACAACCGAAAACAACCGAAAACAACTCCATTCAACCTTAATTCCTTCTTTCGTTCGTTCGTTCATTCGTTCATTCTTTCGTTCCGTAATTTATTAGTTCATTCGCTTGCCCTTTCCTTCATCCATTGATTCATACATGTATTCATCGCCTCATACATTCATCTCATTGCAGATAATAATAATCATATTCTTTATAATTTAAAACAGATAAACGCACAATTCAGCATGAACGGATGATCACAAGTTAGTACAGGAGTCGAATTTAACTGTAGGTCTATATGCAAGGCGCCCATCACGTCCTACGTCTCATTTTACGAATGCGCCATCTCGCGAATGATAGACTGGGTGGACCTTTCGGGAGGGTAGCGGGAAGCAATCCAGCTTCCTACTGCTCTTAACGCCGGTGATGTTACCACTACATTTTCCTTATAGGTCTACCTTAGCTCTCTCCACCACCCACACCCTACCCATACCAGCCTCAATTGTTACCCTCTCCCATGGACGATCCTAATTAAACACTCACGTCCATTGTTGTCTTTGCGGATGAAGCATGTCCCAGACGAACACTGTGTGTCGCTGACGTAGTCCCGGTCTTTTTCTCGGATGAATGCACACTGGCGGAAGCCCCTCGACTTCCCTTGGACCTGCGACGAATCCTCCTGCAGCCGTCCGGATGTACGGAGCGTCAGACCGACTCCCTCGGCGTAATCATAGTCGCAGTCAAAGCATCGAAGTCCCTTAGTCGCCGGTGGTTGACCGTCGTTACTGGCTGCAGTATACACAGAAGCAAAACGGTCGACTTACTATATGAGCAATAATTGAGCATCTTGTAGGGCGATACATAAATGGCCATTGGCCATATACGTACACACTTGGGGCGCGGTGGTGTAGGGGTATGTTGGGTGCCTTGCAGCCGTAGGGTTGCGGGTTAGAATCCACCTCAAGCCGTCCGCGTAGGGACCCTGGGCAAGTCCTTCACTCGCAATTGCTCATGCGCTTCGGCGTGAAACTGCGATTCAGTGTCCGCGCTGTAGTCGGGAGCGCCTCTGAGTAGAAATCTTGAAGGGGCGCTATAACAAGTGCTCATACATACATACTTATGTAACTCTTAGCATATATGCGTCACTGTTAACAGCGTAAACTTCCCGTAAAGCATCCCAGAAATGCCTTGCTACTGACGATGCTATAAACTGTCGTAACTGCTGTTACAATTACAATTACAAGTAGAATTTTAACTACAATTACAATACACTGAGGATTACAAGGACCAGAATCGAGAAATTCACAGAAGGCGCTATATGATATCAAGATAACTGAATAACTCGTTTACATACTAACTAACCGTATACGTAGCCTATAGAGTCGTGAGAAAGGCCTTTGAGCATTTCTAAAGGAGCTTCATAAACTCTGGGAAGACAAAATCTGGATATAAGTTCTAGATAGAAAAACTCTGGAAAGGAAATTCTAGATAGAAAAACATTAAGAATTAGCACAAATAGGACTATATCCAATACAAGCTACACTCACCTTGACAAGCTCCGAAAAAGAGCCACAAAATAGTCAGAAACTTCAATCGCATCATTTTCAAACCGCATTAAACGTCGTTGTAGAAGATTTCCAACTGGAAAACAGTGCAAAGCCTGTAGGCGTAAATTCGACAGTGTAATTTCTATCGCTGTTGTGGAACTCGACTCTGAAGCGCAGGCTATATACCAAATGCTGTGATGTACATTGTTCGTTAGGTATACTGTCGTATTTATACCTGCCTCGGGAGACTAATTCTGATCGAATTGGCAACGATGAAGTCCGTTTTGGACGCCAAAACACTAGCCAGCCAGACAGAAGCACAGCAAGATAGAAAGACAGCGACAACCAGACATACATATAGGCAGTCACAGAGATACATCACACAGCAATGATGATACGGAGGAGGTGGTAGCATCTGCGAGCAGCCTCTGAAGCCAGCAGAGAGGCGGAGTATTGGACTACGGTGGTGATGTAACGTTTGGAGTGTTTAAAGTTCGCTTGAGTTCACAAATTCTGTTAAGGTTACTCAGACAGATGATGATGTTTTTAGAGCTGATAACAGACGTTCAGGTCTCGTGCCATATGACACATGAATTCCGTTCGTCATTGTTGTTTTGACCTGTTGTTACCTCTCACTAATTGCGTACATCATTGTTATTTTACCTGTTGCCATGCTTTAGTAGCATTGAAAAGTAACAGCTATAGAAAGACTATAATAATAGTACCGTAGTAATTATTAAAAATATTTATTGTGGTAACACAGCAGCAGCAGCAGTAGGCAGTAGCAGTAGTAGCAGCAGTAGCAGAAGCAGTAGCAGTAGTAGTAGCAGTAGCAGTATAGTAGTATAGGAAGCAGCAGCAGCAGTAATAGTAATAGTAGTAATAATAGTAGTAGTAGTACTTGTAGCAGTAGTAGCAGTAATAATACTTGTAGCAGTAGTGTAATAATAATAAATAATAAAATCCTAAAATGCTAAATCTAAACCAAGCAAAGCACTAACGCCTTGACAATTTCATGACATTGAGCTTAAAATGCTACTATAGGACTGTTGTTGCTGATAGCTTATAACAACAACAACAACAACAACAACAACAACAACAGCAACGACTATTTCGATAGGCCTATTTGGTTCAAAGTAATTCTCTATTCTTGCCATTCAGTGATGCATGGCCAGTCTTTGTTGTTAAGACGAAACGACAAAGCCTGTCCCAGAGCTGGTTCATTCCAGTTATGACCATGGCTCATATTTTTCCGCGTTTTTAGGGCTAGTAGTAGCATTCACAAATAAATATATATATATATATATATATATCCAAGAGAGCCCATCCCTCTATATATTTGTCTCTGTCAGAGTGACACTTGGCTGAACCTTCGTTCGTGTAACTCTGGTTAGGGCAAAGTGAGAGTTCGTTCTGCATATATAATATGGCATATACCATTGCGTTTTAACTTACAATTAGTCCATAAGGGGTCGATCAGTCAGTGAGCAACTGACTGACTGACTGACTGACTGACTGACTGATTCACTCTCTTGCTCAATCACTGACTTGCTCAATCACTCACTGGCTTACTCACTCACTGACTCTGTGTATACATGTATGACTACAATGTATCATGTGTATGACCAAAGTCACTACTATTGCTAAACTTCTATATGCCTCCCCAGTCCCCATCCTCGTGGGTAGCTGGCTTCCGATAAAGAACGGCTGGAAAAACTCCTAAAAAGAGCCAAACGCCTAGGTTACCTAGAACAATCCTTTCCAACAGTCTCTGAACTTGCTAAATAGAGCCGATTTGAAACTCCTTTTCTCCATATTACACAACCCCAAGCATGTACTTCACCAACTCCTACCTCCACTCCGACCCCTCTCCTTTCACCAATTAAGACCTAGAGCACACAACCATACTCTCCCACCCAAAGAAAACTCTCAATTTATTCCCAGATCCTATATATACTAATTTAAAATTTTCTAATTACTTTTAATTATCCATTATCACTCAAGTAAGCATTTGTGCGTTTTTGTCAGATTGTCTTTATCAATAAAACGAATATATCTGTATAATAATAATAATAATCATCATCATCATTCTCTTTATTAATTCAAACCGACAAACGCAGTGTGATTACAGTGTACAGTTATGCAATTGAAATCTTAACTACTAACAGAACAGACAGCCTGCAATACAACGGCGCTAATAGCAGCCTACAAAGCATGCCCGCCCTACGGGGCTCGAACTCGATACCTCTTGCTCTCTACGTGTTATCCAATGCGCCTATAGGGCCCCAATGAACAGATAATCTTTAAATTTATTGCAGCGCCTGACAAACGCACTGCGCTGTACATTTACATGTTATGCAATTGAAATCTTAACTACTAACAGAACAGACAGCCTGCAATACAACGGCGCTAATAGCAGCCTACAAAGCATGTCCGCCCTACGGGGGCTCGAACTCGGTACCTCTTGCTCTCTGTTCCAGATGTTATCCAATGCGCTATCGGGTATGTTTGTATGTTTGTATGTTTGAATGTATGTATGTATGTATGTATGTATGTATGTATGTATGTATGTATGTATGTATGTATGTATGTATGTATGTATGTATGTGTATGTATGTATGTATGTATGTAGGTATGTATGTATGTATGTATTTATGTATGTATGAAGACACTTAATATAGCGTCTTTAAAGTACATCGCAATAGCGCTACTGCATGGCTATATTACGACTGATACTCTCACTATACAAAGGCCTATACGCAGCGCCTTTGTGAGTGGCTCTTGATTGGGCGCTATATAAATTTGTGATTTACACTTACAATTGCAATATGTACTGCAATTAGAAAAAGAGGGCACAAGCGAGGGCAGGGTATCTAGATCAATCTGGCTGTTGACAGTTCTCCTTTCGTCGAGATTCCAGTTTTTACTAGAATTCGAGATACGCCACCCACCGTCCCCCAGCAGAAAAATTAGAAGAAAGTAAGTGAGCGCTAACACGCTTGCTTAGTTGAATAGGAGAGGATCTTATAGATGGAAGTATCTTCTTCAAAAGAAGAACTCCGAGTAGGCTATAGAGGATCTTAGACTGAGGAGGATTTTACAAAGCTAATAAACTTTAATTATACGGTAGTTTGGATGTCCATTGTTTTTCGGCGCAACTGATACGCTAATCGAATGGTATTTGCTAAAATTTAATTGACAATAACTTGTAAATTGAATTTGTAAATGGATAATCAGCAACGCAGTTTTCCGCTGAATGCACGTCGTCATTTGAACCAATATCCGTAAACGTAAATGTTGAAGCATAGTTACATGTAATGTACATGAAATCGTTAGCGTCAAAGTAAACGTCAATGTAATGTCAACGTATAGATGTAGTGATGCAGACGTTTTCTATAGCGACCGTATAGTATAGACAAGTAGAGACAAATCTGACTTGATTCTTGAAAGGATCTGTTTAAGGCGGGAAGCCAGTGTAGGCCGAAACAGAGAAAGTCCGGTTGTCTGGTAATAATTTGGAGAACATTTCAGCTGTTGCTGCTGTTACTATTACTGCAACAACGACAACAACAACTACAACGACAACAACAACAACAGCAACAGCAACAACTACTACTGCTACTGCTACTACTACTACTACTGCTACTACTACGTTGGTATACTACTACAACTACTAATACTAGCCTATATACTACTACTACTACTATTAGGCCTCGTATTATTAATTTCTCCAGAGTTCCAGTGGAGTACTATCTAGGAACGAATTTTCGGGATTGATCGCTGAGAAATGGGAGGAAGACGACGAGAGAACAAATCGTCATCCAATGAAGAGATCGATATCAACCGTCGAAGATCAGATCAAAGGAAGAAGATCTGACTCTTCTCCGATTGAAAGACTCAACAATCAACTCAATCACTTCAATGATGCACAATCAGGTATACACATATGCTATACATAAATAAATAAATAAATTCATACATACAAGTCATACGTACATACACACATACTTAAGCACACATACATACATACCTAAATACATTCATACATATATACACACATCATACATGCAATCGGCTTCTTATTATCCCTATCATGGATCTTTTGTCGTCGATCATTTGTCTTCATTTGTCTTCCGATCCATCCAAATATATATGGTGAGAGGGGTTGTCCAAAAGAGTAGCCCGAAGGAGGTCCGAGTCCGGTTGTCATAGGATCAGTGTTGTAACATCCCTGCACGACATTGGGAATAAATTGCGAGTTAGAACGAGAAAGAAAGTCATGCAACAAATTTTTCGGATTGTTGAAAAATTGTGAAAATAACGTGTACTTTAAATCGACCGTTTTAGGAAAGAATGTGAACGTTCAACGCGAGCTGAGTTTAAAGTCAACTTCAAAAGAAAACAAAGAAGGACAAAGTAGTTCCAGGTGAGCGATTTTCAAACGGATATATATAATTATATGTATGTACATGTATGGATATGGTCCATATGGACATGGACATGGACTCTAAGAAAGGAAGACATCAGAAGATTGGAGGCCTTCGAGATGTGGATATGGCGAAGAATGGAAAGAGTCAGCTGGATGGATCGGAGGACAAATGAAGACATACTACAAATGGTGGACGAAAAAAGATCCATGATAGGGATAATAAGAAGCCGACAAAGAAAATGGTTGGGCCACATCATGAGGGGAGACTCCCTTCTAAGAATTATAATTGAGGGAAGAATGGAGGGGAAAAGACAAGAGGAAGACCGAGAATGATGTTGTTGGACTGGATGATGGAGGAGGATTACAGCAAACTGAAGGAAAGAGCCAGAAAACGTGATGAATGGCGAAATTGGACGTACGAACCTGCCTAGCAAGGCAGAGAACCAAAAGAAGAAGAAGATAATTATGTATTGTATATGTACATACATTTGCACAATAACAGTAATCGATGACTTATTGTCATATTGTTGCTCTTGCTGCAGCTTCTGTGATGATGATGATGATGATGATGATGATGATGACGACGACGACGATGATGATGATGATGATGATGATGATGATGATGATGATGATGATGATGATGATGATTATGATGACGACGACGACGACGACGACGACGACGACGACGACGACGATGGTGATGATGGCTCATGTTTAGATTTGTTGTTGCAGACTAGAGGCTAAACGAGATGTCGATGGAGAGAAGAAGAGAAGAAAACGAAATCAAAAACGAGTCCTAATTAGAGGTCTGTGCGTCGGCCTATATCGCAGTAAATCAGAGGACATTGCACTCTATATTGCATTACCAATATGCATACATCGACCCACATGTTGTACACACATACACAATACATGTATACACGAAAAGTCTTCTGGATATTGACCTCATTAGGCTAGGTTTTGGTGCACCATCGGCTGATGCCTTCTGAACAAGACACCGGCGCAATAGAAGTTACAAATTTACAACCATTATGGCGGATAGATGTTACGGAGTCAATCAATCAAGCAAGCAAGCAAGCAATCAATCAATCAATCAATCAAAACTCTTTTATTGAACCCGCATCAAATCACATAACATTTCAACATGAAATATCAAGATTGGCCGCATGAGGAGTCCCAAAAAGGATCAAGATCCCGCTAACTAGTAGCCTATTTTTATTTACGCATGCATATACAATTATACATGTATGTATAATGTATTCTGTTATAACATATAGGGGACCTATTATCCTTACGTGTGTGTTTGTGTGTGTATATCTATGTCTGTGTGATTATAATAATACTAATAATATATAGGGGTCATCCATTAATTATGTCAAAAAATAGGAGGGAGGGGTTTGGAAAAGTTTGACAGTTGTTGACAGGGGAGGGGGGTTCGGCTGAAGTTGACGTCAAACATTTTTTTCGCAATGAATCCCAAAAAGGTAGCGAAACAGAGTAAATGTAAAATTATAAAAAAGGTCATCTAAAAATCTCTAAAAAAGGTCGTTGAGAAAAAATTTTGTAGTCGGGCTACGCTGCTGGTAGGGGGGTTCTGGGATTGTTGACATAATTTTTGGGGGTCCGTCAATGTTTGACAGTTGTTGACAAGGGGGAGGGGGTCAAAAAAGGCCTAAAATTTGTTGACATAATTAATGGACGACCCCATATTACATATATATAATCATAATTAAATGCATATAATTATGCATATAATATTTATGTATGCATATATAAACACATACATACACATAGGCCTATACATAAATACGGACATGCATACATGTATACGTTACAGTGCATTCTGTATAGTTTACGTTGTGTTGTAGGTCTGTGTTGTCTCGGTTGGATCGTGTGCTGTCCGTGTTGGGCGTGCGGTCTCTGTCTGAGAGAGGATACGTGGACGGACGATGAATCTGAGTTGGAGAGGGAGATGGAAGACGATCCCTGCTATCCCTGCTTCTACCGGACGACGTCCATCGAAACAGAAAGGACGTCCATGGACGACGATGACTATTCAGTCACCTGGAAATGTTAGGGGAAGGAAACGAACCTCCTGCGGGGTGGGAACCGTCTGAAGACTCTGAAGAGGAAAGGAGATGGGGGAATGGAGAGGAGTGAAGAGGAGAGGAGAGGATAAGAAAGGACAGGACAATAGAGTAAGAGAGGACAGGACAACAGAGTAGGGGAGGACCGGACAGGACCGGACAGGACAAAATAGTAGGGGAGGACAGGACAGTACAGGACAAAAGAGTAGGGGAGAACAGTACAAGACATGACAATAGAGATGGGGAGGACAGGACAGTACAGGACAAAAGAGTTGGGGAGGACAGGACAAAAGAGATGGGAGGACAGGACAGGACAAAAGAGTAGGGAGGACAGGACAGGACAAAAGAGTAGGAGAGGCACAGGACAGGACAAAAGAGTAGGGGAGGACAGGACAGGACAAAAGAGTAGGGGAGGACAGGACAAAAGAGATGGGAGGACAGGACAGGACACAAGGGTAGGGGAGAATATAGCAGGACAAAAGATTAGGGAGGACAGGACAAAAAGAGATTGAGGAGGAGGACAGGACAAAAGAGCAGGGGACAGGGCAGGACAAAGGAAGGAAATGGGAGGACAGGACAAAATAGTAGGGAGGACAGGACAAGACAGGACAAAGGAGTAGGGGATGACAGGGAGGACAAAAGAGTAGGGAGGACAGGACAAAAGATTAGGGGAGAACAGGTCAGGACAAAATAGTAGGGAGGACAGGACAAGACAGGACAAAGGAGTAGGGATGACAGGGAGGACAAAAGAGTAGGGAGGACAGGACAAAAGATTAGGGGAGAACAGGTCAGGACAAAATAGTAAGGGAGGACAGGAGAGTGCAGGCCAAGAGAGAAGAGGAGAGGAGTTGACGTTTGAAGTGCCTCTTAGCAGCGCGACAAATATGTTGTTGGATGATAAGCAGCAATTGAACTTTATAACCTTAAATGACTTTCGTGATAGTATTAACTTCTGCGCCGTAATTAGAAGAATGGAGGCTGTGTATAGAGGCCATAACAATTATAGTAGGCTACCATCATGTTTAAGTGACAAACTCGTGTAAGGATAAGAGAGACTCTCAACATGAAGCTATCTTGCAGCTGTTGATGGGAATCCGTTGTTTGGGTTCCACGAGTGTGCGTGGGCCTACCACTGGCGATTCTTATAGTTTTCCTTGCATTGCTTTACTTACTGATGAAATTTTTGTTCCGAACTTCTACTGTTGCCACTACCTCATACTCTGCATTTTTATGTTATCATTATTTTCCTGATAATTATTATTGTTATTATTATTGTTATTATTATTGTTATTTTTTATTGTTATTATTATTGTTATTTTTTATTGTTATTAATATCATTTAAGTACTAATTAAGTAGCAAACACATGTATTGAGTAATAATCAAGAAAGAGAGTCCAAGGTTAGTATAAGCTAGTAGCTATTCTTGTCTCCTGTTGCACAGTAGGGATTTGCTTTGATACATGACTGTAACCGAAATACTTGTTTTGTGCAATAAACAAATTCCAACATTCCAGCAGCCAGCATTATAGCATCCTAATTATTATAGGCCTAGGCCAACACTGATTATATTTCCACGGGCTCGCTTGGCTATTAGACACGAGTGCTTTTTCGGTTTGGCTTGTACTCTATCGGTTAGGCCTGTACTCTATCGGTTTGGCTTGTACTCTATCGGTTTGGCTTGTACTCTATCGGTTAGGCCTGTACTCTATCGGTTAGGCCTGTACTCTATCGGTTTGGCTTGTACTCTATCTGTTTGGCTTGTACTCTATCGGTTTGGCCTGTACTCTATCGGTTTGGCCTGTACTCTATCGGTTTGGCTTGTACTCTATCGGTTTGGCCTGTACTCTATCGGTATGGGTTGTACTCTATCGGTTTGGCCTGTACTCTATCGGTTTGGGTTGTACTCTATCGGTTTGGCCTGTACTCTATCGGTTTGGCCTGTACTCTATCGGTTTAGCTTGTACTCTATCGGTTTGGCCTGTACTCTATCGGTTTGGCCTTTACTCTGTCGGTTTGGGTTGTACTCTATCGGTTTAGCCTGTACTCTATCGGTTTGGCCTGTACTCTATCGGTTTGGCTTGTACTCTATCTGTTTGGCTTGTACTCTATCGGTTAGGCCTGTACTCTATCGGTTTGGCCTGTACTCTAACGGTTTAGATTGTACTCTATCGGTTTGGCTTGTACTCTATCGGTTTGGCCTGTACTCTATCGGTTTGGCCTGTACTCTATCGGTTTGGCTTGTACTCTATCGGTTTAGCTTGTACTCTATCGGTTTAGCCTGTACTCTATCGGTTTGGCCTGTATTCTATCGGTTTGGGTTGTACTCTATCGGTTTGGTTTGTACTCTATCGGTTTGGCTTGTACTCTATCGGTTTGGCCTGTATTCTATCGGTTTGGGTTGTACTCTATCGGTTTGGCTTGTACTCTATCGGTTTGGCCTGTACTCTATCGGTTAGGCCTGTACTCTATCGGTTTTGGCTTGTACTCTATCTGTTTGGCTTGTACTCTATCGGTTTGGCCTGTACTCTATCGGTTTGGCCTGTACTCTATCGGTTTGGGTTGTACTCTATCGGTTTGGCCTGTACTCTATCGGTTTGGCTTGTACTCTATCGGTTTGGCTTGTACTCTATCTGTTTGGCTTGTACTCTATCTGTTTGGCTTGTACTCTATCGGTTTGGCCTGTACTCTATCGGTTTGGCCTGTACTCTATCGGTTTGGCTTGTACTCTATCGGTTTGGCTTGTACTCTATCGGTTTGGCCTGTACTCTATCGGTTTGGCCTGTACTCTATCGGTTTGGCTTGTACTCTATCGGTTTAGCTTGTACTCTATCGGTTTGGCCTGTACTCTATCGGTTTGGCTTGTACTCTATCGGTTTGGCTTGTACTCTATCGGTTTGGCCTGTACTCTATCGGTTTGGGTTGTACTCTATCGGTTTGGCCTGTACTCTATCGGTTTAGCCTGTACTCTATCGGTTTGACCTGTACTCTATCGGTTTGGCTTGTACTCTATCGGTTTGGCTTGTACTCTATCGGTTTGGCCTGTACTCTATCGGTTTGGCCTGTACTCTAACGGTTTAGATTGTACTCTATCGGTTTGGCTTGTACTCTATCGGTTTGGCCAGTACTCTATCGGTTTGGCTTGTACTCTATCGGTTTGGCCTGTACTCTATCGGTTTGGGTTGTACTCTATCGGTTTGGCTTGTACTCTATCGGTTTGGCCTGTACTCTATCGGTTAGGCCTGTACTCTATCGGTTTGGCTTGTACTCTATCTGTTTGGCTTGTACTCTATCGGTTTGGCCTCTACTCTACCGGTTTGGCCTGTACTCTATCGGTTTAGCTTGTACTCTATCGGTTTGGCTTGTACTCTATCGGTTTGGCCTGTACTCTATCGGTTTGGCCTGTACTCTATCGGTTTGGCCTGTACTCTATCGGTTTGGCCTGTACTCTATCGGTTTGGCCTGTACTCTATCGGTTTGGCCTGTACTCTATCGGTTTGGCCTGTACTCTATCGGTTTGGCTTGTACTCTATCGGTTTGGCTTGTACTCTATCGGTTTGGCTTGTACTCTATCGGTTTGGCTTGTACTCTATCGGTTTGGCCTGTACTCTATCGGTTTGGCTTGTACTCTATCGGTTTGGCTTGTACTCTATCGGTTTGGCCTGTACTCTATCGGTTTGGTCTGTACTCTATCGGTTTGGCCTGTACTCTATCGGTTTGGCTTGTACTCTATCGGTTTGGCTTGTACTCTATCGGTTTGGCTTGTACTCTATCGGTTTGGCTTGTACTCTATCGGTTTGGCTTGTACTCTATCGGTTTGGCTTGTACTCTATCGGTTTGGCTTGTACTCTATCGGTTTGGCTTGTACTCTATCGGTTTGGCCTGTACTTATCGAAGTTTGGCTTGTACTCTATCGGTTTGGCCTTGTACTCTATCGGTTTAGCTTGTACTCTATCGGTTTGGCCTGTACTCTATCGGTTTGGCCTGTACTCTATCGGTTTGGGTTGTACTCTATCGGTTTGGCCTGTACTCTATCGGTTTGGGTTGTACTCTATCGGTTTGGCCTGTACTCTATCGGTTTGGCTTGTACTCTATCGGTTTGGCTTGTACTCTATCGGTTTGGCCTGTACTCTATCGGTTTGGCCTGTACTCTATCGGTTTGGCTTGTACTCTATCGGTTTGGCCTGTACTCTATCGGTTTGGCGGTTTTGTACTCTATCGGTTTGGCCTGTACTCTATCGGTTTGGCTTGTACTCTATTGGTTTGGCCTGTACTCTATGGCCTGTACTCTATCGGTTTGGGTTGTACTCTATCGGTTTGGGTTGTACTCTATCGGTTTGGGTTGTACCCTATCGGTTTGGCCTGTGCTCTATCGGTTTGGCTTGTACTCTATCGGTTTGACCTGTACTGTATCGGTTTGGCCTGTACTCTATCGGTTTGGCCTGTACTCTATCGGTTTGGGTTGTACTCTATCGGTTTGGCTTGTACTCTATCGGTTTGGCTTGTACTCTATTGGTTTGGGTTGTACTCTTTCGGTTTAGCTTGTACTCTATCGGTTTAGCCTGTACTCTATCGGTTTGGCTTTGTACTCTATTGGTTTGGCCTGTACTCTATCGGTTTGGCCTGTAATGTATCGGTTTGGCCTGTACTCTATCGGTTTGGCTTGTAAGCATACTCTATCGGTTTGACTTGTACTCTATCGGTTTGGCTTGTACTCTATCGGTTTGGGTTGTACTCTATCGGTTTGGGTTGTACTCTATCGGTTTGGCTTGTACTCTATCGGTTTGGCTTGTACTCTATCGGTTTGGTGTGTACTCTATCGGTTTGGCTTGTACTCTATCGGTTTGGCCTGTACTCTATCGGTTTGGCCTGTACTCTATCGGGTTGGCTTGTACTCTATCGGTTTGGCCTGTACTCTATCGGTTTGGCTTGTAAGCTTACTCTATCGGTTTGGCCTGTACTCTATCGGGTTGGAGTGTACTCTATCGGTTTGGCCTGTACTCTATCGGTTTGGCTTGTACTCTATCGGTTTGGCTTGTACTCTATCGGTTTGGCCTGTACACTATCGTTTTGGCTTGTAAGCTTACTCTATCGGTTTGGCCTGTACTCTATCGGGTTGGAGTGTACTCTATCGGTTTGGTCTGTACTCTATCGGTTTGGTCTGTACTCTATCGGTTTGGCCTGTTCTCTATCGGTTTGGCTTGTACTCTATCGGTTTGGCTTGTACTCTATCGATTTGGCTTGTACTCTATCGGTTTGGTGTGTACTCCATCGGTTTGGCTTGTACTCTATCGGTTTGGTCTGTACTCTATCGGTTTGGCTTGTACTCTATCGGTTTGGCTTGTACTTTATCGGTTTGGCTTGTACTCTATCGGTTTGGCCTGTACTCTATCGGTTTGGCCTGTACTCCATCGGTTTGGCTTGTACTCTATCGGTTTGGCTTGTACTCTATCGGTTTGGCCAGTACTCCATCGGTTTGGCTTGTACTCTATCGGTTTGGCCTGTACTCTATCGGTTTGGCTGGAATGACCTCCCGCTTGAACTCCTCTCTTTACTTGTGGTCCACCCGACAGGGTTTTACAAGTCGCTCAAGTCCTTTAGTCGTGGCTGGACTGGGAGCGCTTCTGAGTACTTTCTCAAAAGGGCGCTATATAAATGCTCAGAATAAATAAATGAATATTTGTGTGTGAACGTGGCGCTATATAAATGCTCTAATTACAACATATTACAATTACGCTTACAATCATTCTCACCTATAATAGAACGACTCTGTAAAGTTCAAGGACTCTATAATAGTTGGCCCGTCACAACGCTGTTGTTTGCTTTAGAGCCGTATACGCGGCGTTCACAAGAGCCCACTAATTGCTTGGGCTAGAGGTTGATGTGCTGACGATTTGAAGCAGGACATAACAGCTCGCAATCAGACTGCAATTAGATCCCTCATGAATCAGTTGATGGGGGCATGATAGGCCCTCTGACCAAGCAGACCAAGTTCGGTCAAATGTCTCTGTCTCTCTGAGGTCCATTAAAATCTTGCATCCGTTAAAACAGGTCGATATTATGTGACAATAGGGGCTTTATTGTTGAACAGTGTCTATTATGATTGTGACAATGGGGTCTTTATTGTTGAACCGTTTCAATTGCTTTTCATACACGGTGTCTGGGTTTTCAATAGGGTGTGACCCATTCTGAAATCGGAAATCGGTTCGCGCCGGATTTTGCCCTAGACCGATTAATCGGAATCGGCGCATCCCAGGACTGCCGATGGGTAAATACCAAAAGAAGTAATGATTTTTGACCAAAAACAATTTCTTTTTTCATTAATACAAAAATAGTAACCTGTTTTGGCGACCTCCAACGGCAATAATAATATTATTTAATCTTAATTAACATTTAAAGACCGTGTAAAAAATAACATTGTGAGTCGAAGCATCAACAAAATGGCTGACAGTTGGGCTGATGGGTAACAAACAGTGCCTAGAACCAAATAAAAATGAATATTGCCGATTAATCAGATCGGATCCGGAATCGGCGAAAAAGCAGGCCAACTAATCGGAATCGGAAATCGGCAAAAAAATACCAATCGGTCAAACCTTAGTTTTCAATTTCGATTTCTGAATGCGCTTGATAGGACTACAGTTGTGGTTAGACAGTACAGTGGTCTTGAGGTCGGCGTTCATATCTCTACCAGAGGGAATGACGCTTCAAGATTTCTGCCTCACTGGTGAGCTCTAACGAATTTCTGCCTTCTAATGAGTACAATGACCGCACATTCGTGGGGAGGATCAGAGGGCAATTGCCCTTCCAGCAAGTCCACATGGATCCCATAAAGGACCCATATTTGGGGGGGGGCTGTGGCGCTTTGGATAACAGCTACCACAGAGACCGAGAGGTACCGAGTTCGAGCCCCCGTTGGGCAGATTTGCTTTGTAGGCTGCTATTAGCGCCGTTGTAGAACATTTTGTAATGTTCTGTTAGTAGTTAAGATTTCAATTGCATAACATGTAAATGTACAGCGCAGTGCGTTTGTCAGGCGCTTAATAAATAAAAGATTATTATTATTATTATTTATTACAATATAGTTATTTACCTGCTCATATGGGTAATCATCCCATATACACTCATAATGCCCATGAAAATGCTGGCAGGGGAGAAATCCTATTCGCCCATAATTAGGTGCCGATGCTGACTCAAAAATCAGCAAGTGCTAAGACTTCATCCATACCCATGGCTGGCCTTCGGGGTTAGCTTAAGGGATATTACTCTTCAATTTAATGTTGCACTGTAGCCTATGTTTGTGAGACACGATGACCGATAAGATAGTAGATCTCACGCTCGGCCTTGCAACGTATACAGGGTACGGTTTGAGCATCCACTCGGGCAGTCACTGTCACCACTGTGCAGAGACATTGAACAAGTCGTTTACTCACAATTGCTCAGCGCCATCTATTGAAGTTCTATCATGTGGTCGTGTGTGAACTTCTGAAACATGGAAGGAGACAGGAGATGAGTAGGCATACAATCCGTCAATATTCATCTGCCACTCAATTTAAATCAAAATTAAAAACTCATAATTATATCCTGATTACGCTATGGCTTTAGACTTATAACATAGCGCAACGCGATATCGTGCACGTGCAAGACTATATTCTTGTCTTGCTAAAGCGTGCAATAAATTTCTAATTTTCGTTTATAATTGTATGCTTCAGTTATTCACGTGCGTTATATATATATATGTATACGTAGCTGTAGGCCATATATTTATTATAATTATTATAATTATACGCAGAGTCAGCTATCTCTGTATGAATTTGTGTGAATATAGGCCTAGTCTATTATAACCAGTAGGCCTATATCATGGCCTTTTGCCTCGGTTAAATACCAAACTTACACAGCAAACACAGCAGAGGTGCTAACTGGTTCAGAAGGTATTTTAATCTATGTGTTAGAATTATTTTTAATATAACGTTCTTCTTTCCTCGCTTCTTAAAAGCTAAAATGGTTTCCACCGAGACAGTAGCCATCACCTAACCCGTTCCGAAAGTCTGAAACTCTTGTACCGAAGTATTTCTGCAATTAGGTCGTTAAATTATTCCTTCGTTTGTTTTTACTTTAAAAGGAAGACAGGAACTCTTTTACTTACTTATTTATAACCACAGCGGTAGATAAGTTTGTGGGTCGACATAAGCGCTAAGCGAAGTTGTTGGGGTCAACGGCGGGTTAGGGAGCATGCGTAGAACGGCGCTTCCGGTGGGCAGGCAACTAGGAAGTGTTAGGCGTTTAATGGCGATGAATTTATCGGTGCTCAGTTCACGGATAACTATGGCGAAAGGCAGCAACAATTTTCGCGATCGGTTCTTCCAGATGTTCCACCCGCTGAGCGAGGGCCTCGTGCCGCGCCTGCAGACGGTCGACAAGCGAACGATCGAGCGGGCGTGGAAAGAGATGGACAGGGTCGTGAAGCTGTGTCAACACCCGAGGATGAACCTGAAGAACTCGCCCCCGTTCATCCTCGACATTCTCCCGGACACTTACCAGCATCTGAAGCTGATTCAGACGACCTACGACGAACGGATGCACGTCCTCGGCGTTAACGAATACTTCATGATTTTTATCGACAATCTGAACAAGAAGTGCAGGAAATGCATTGAACTGTTTAAGGACAATCGGGACAAAATGTACGACGAACAGTCACAGTGCCGCCGAAGTCTGATCAAGCTGTCCCTCGTCTTTAGCCACATGCTAGCCGAACTGAAGGCGCTCTTCCCGAACGGAGTCTTCTCCGGGGAAAGCTACAGGATAACGAAGAATGATGCGGGAGACTGGTGGAAGAAGAGCTTTCCAGAAAAGTACGTACCTGGTTGCGGTTGGGATTTTCAAACAGTGCGCTGAATTGCAAAAACCTGTTTTGATATCCGTAATGTTTTCTAACGTTCATCCCAATCCGGCTCATTGAGTGTGGTTTGACTGCGAGTCAAAGCCGTGTTCTGAAATTATATCGAGCGCAGGGTTTTGGAGACTTCTCTATAGCGCTGAAGAACTAACTTCCTGGATCAGCTCGTTCTTTGATATTAACTGGTGGTCCAGGTGCTTTCTTTCGCTGTCTTAAGACCACTCTTTCCGCTCGGGGTCTTTCGCACTGGGAGCGCATCTGATTGGTGGTCACTGTGAGAGGCGCTTTATAAATCTACAAATACAATACTGTTGGGTGAAATTAGTAGTCACCTGTGGCCTTTGAGAGACTCATAAAATAACCCATATACACATCTAATTACATACAAGCATACAAACATACATACAGATATGTACATATATACAAGGGTACATGCATACATAAATGTACATACATACAAGCATACTTACGTACAATCGTAAGTACGTACATACATAGATGTACTTGCATACATACATGTTAATTCGGAACTTCTATAGGGCTGGTGTGTAATGCGGAAGGCATTGATCGAAGGTATGCCAAAATGAAGACATAATCTGGACCAGGTCCAGAAACTCACTCTGCCAAGACAGACCCTGCTCATGGTAGATATAAACAATTTGAAGAAGATAAGTATGTGTCATATGTATGTGTATATATATATATATACATGTATGTGTATTATATATGTAGTATGTTTGTATGTAAGCATGTGTATGTATGTACAAGTATGTATGAATGTAGTATGTATGTATGTAAAAATTGTGTATGTATGTTGTATGTATGAATGCTGTCATGTGTTATCGAGATTTTTTATTTCATTACCTGGGTGGCCCTATTTAGCGGGATAATCCATCCCTTCAGGGTATGTACTTGTACCGGAACGTCGTTGAATGATAACTGCCATAATTGTAAATATGTTGTCGGTTACAGGAAAAATAAATTGAATTGAATGTATATGTGTGTATGTATGTATATATATATATATGTATATATGTTTGTCTATGCATATGTATATATGTATATCATGTGCCTATGTATACTCATGTGCATGCATACATATTTGTGTAGGCTTGTACATGTACATGCGTACTGTTTAGGGAAGGTAATGCGATCGCTTTAGTTTGGCATACATCCGTGAAGAGTAATGTTCATAGGCATTGTGCTGTAGAATTAGGAGCACAGCTCAGTGACCTTCACGTCTAGCATCCTAAATCCAACAGGGCCAGACTACTGCAATTACAGGTCTGTGTATACATGTGAGTGACTCGTACTGTACCTATATTGTATTCAGATATAAATACCATACGTAGTGTGGAGTATGGTATCTGAGTGGTCTCAGTACCACATGTAGGCTCGGTACCATAAGCCGGTTTATATCATAAAGAATCTTAGTACCACATGTAGGCTCAATACTTTAAGTTGATTAATGCTATAAGCAGGCTCATTACCACACATAGACTCAGTACCTTAGGCCTGTTTGTTTCTTTAAGCAGAAGGAGTACCATAAGTAGCTTATTTATCATATGGTGACTTAGAGGCATATTAAAGTAGGCTTAGTAAAGTAAGCAGCCTTAGTACCATAGGCGGGCTCATATTATTGCCAGACAGAGGGCAAAATTCAGGGTTTGGGTGAAGCCCAAGACATATCTCAGATGGGGGAGACAGGCCCAGGTTAGCCATCCCATGGACAGGTTTCGTAGAGTAAACATGGACTGTTAGGGTAATAATACAAAATAAGGGACCGACAATAATGAGGGGGACCGACCCTACAGCTTCTTTAGAATCAGGTGTACAGCAACCTTGTCCTTAGTTACTCTTTGTAAGGTACTACGACCCTGGAATGGTTCATCCAGAATGAAGTCCCGTCAAGGCCTGGTTCTTGGATTGCAAGAGTTTATGGCAAAATACACTGGTCTTAGGGGTCTGATCTTCTGGATGTGATCTCATTGCATCTTGGTTCTGATGTGCCACTGGCTGATGCATTGTGCATTAAACACAATAGAAGATTAATAATTACAACAGTTTCTCTGTGTCACATGTTGTTCCATAACTTTCCCCCAATAAAACAGTCGGATCTCTCCCTTCGACCAAGGGCACATGATAGAGTTCTCCCGGAGGCAGATGATCGAATGCAAAGAACCTTTGTTATTCGTATGTTATATTCAGATTATTCTTGTATTTGAATGTACATGTTTGTATGTATGTATGTTTGTATGAGCACTTGTTATAGCGCTCCTTCAAGATTTCTACTCAGAGGCGCTCCCAACTACAGCGCGGACACTGAATCGGAGTTTCACACCGAAGCGCATGAGCAACTGCGAGTGAAGGACTTGCCCAGGGTCCCTAAATGGCGGCTTGAGGTGGATTCGAACCCGCAACCCTCCGGCTGCAAGGCACCGAACATACCCCACACCACCGTGCCCCACATGTTTATGTATAAAGTCGCTTGTAACTTAGAATGAGGTCTGCAACTGGGAATTTAAAGTCAATACTTGCTTACTTACTCACAAAGCAAGTGGGCATTTGGGTACCGCTCAGTTTCTTATTCTTGAGCCGGTCGAGGACAAATCCAGACATCATGGGCATGTGTCTGATGCTGGACTGAAAATTTCAGGCTACCTTGAAACATGCTTGTGTGGACCAGTTAGATATGGTCATGTGTGCAGAACTTGTGATTGATTTTAACCGGTACTTAAAAAGTGCTATATCAAGCGTTTCGAGCAAGTTCACTGCATGTGACCACCGATATATGATTTATGTAAAATGCTCATGTGTATTTTATAAAAATTATATGTCTAGATATGCGCTTACATTCATTTTATGTATAGTTAATGCATGTACGTAAATGCTGTACAAATTATATATCTGTGGAAGAATTTTAGTCACAGTTCTACAAAGGGTTTGCCAATGAGTCACAGTTCCACTTTCATTAGATCCTACAGGGTTGGTGTCCTCTCAAGGCCGGGTATTAAGATCTTTTGGGGCCACAGAGAAGGCCCAGTTCGAAACCCCATAAGGACACAGTACTAGACAAGTACAAAAGCCGAGGAAGGCTGCTGTTTAAAGGTCTAATAAACAGCAGGTCTTTGGTCTACTATGTATTTAAGAATGGGTGCACGTTAGTCTAGTGGTTAGCATGTCTGACCTTCAACTGAGAGGTCGGGGTTCAAATCCTCGCCAAGATTTGTTTGAGATATCTGCTCCACCTGTGCTCCTTAGTCGACACAGCTATAATGAGTACACTGAGTGTACACTGTTGGTGGGAAGATGAGATGGTGAGGGAGAGGAATGGACACCCGCCCATGTGCCGAGGCTAAGAAAATGAAGTCGCCAACTCTTCATACAGGTAGCTGCCTCTCAGGCTAGCTAAAGGGACTGCTCTTCAGCGAGAGAGAGACAGACAGACAGACAGACAGACAGACACAGAGAGAGAGAGAGGACTGGCTACACACTCTTTAGTTGCGGATGCTAAGGAAAATGAATTTGTTAACCCTTCATGCCCATGGCTGCCTCTCAGGCTAGCTTGAGGTCTGTGCATTTAGGAAGTAAGCTACTAACAGTGTGATGATATGCTAAGCCTGCCTTCAGGGACCCTTAGTCATAGGTAGCTGGCTACCTTGGCTGTTGGATAATCCGGCCCCATTGTTAACATTTGCTGCATAAAAGTCTTCTCTCCTTCAGTTCCACCTGATCCACTGGAAGTGGAATTGACACTGGAATTGTAATTCTTCCAAGTATTTTTCATTCATTTCCTTTTTCCATCTGTCCCAACGTTCTTCTGTTTGCGCTGTCACAGGTACAGTTTCAAGCGATTAGATCCACTTAGCGTAGGACTAATTGTCGTACAATCCCGTCGGCAGTTAATCGCTGAATGTGCATGGATAATGAAATGACTCAGAATTAGAAGAAATAATTTATTACAAATTGTTCTCAGCGTGGCTGTAACCGACTCATTGCGCTGGATGACCTGAATAACAGTGAATATAATTATGCAGCTACTTGATCTTTCAGGGCCTGGGCATTCTGAGGGGTTTTTGGTGGTTGTGGGAGGGTGTGGAGCATGTCACTCATTCGCTGGTTCAGACTTTCCGAAGAATATCCTGCTGATCACAGGTTATTAGCCCCAATCCTTTCAGTCACAGTTCACCCCCTTACGGTCATTTTGTCAGACTCTGAAACCTTCTTGAATTTTAAAGTTTGTGTTTGAATCAGACACTGTGAACCAGAATGTTGGAAGCTTTCTCTAATAAGTTGTACACCGCAAGCAAAACGTGGGGGAAATTCATCTCAGCGGTAAATAGTCGAGAACAACGAAGGGGAAGTTCCCATAAATTGCACTCCAGGAGTGATTGTATACAGTATGGACTCTTTAAAGAGAAGTCGTTGGGGGGGGCATACCTCATGATGCAGCATGTAAACCCAGCAATATGTAAAATGGAATAATGCTGAAAGAGTAAACATTTTGCTGTTGTATGGTGCATTAGCCAGTATGGCGAGTTAAATTAATAGCTTTTGGATTCATATTAAGCAGAATGGCATGTAAATGAGTCCTCACTGTAGTCATAGGGTAACCCTGTTTGTTGCAGTGATAGTGTCCATTTTGGGTGACTTATTGAGATACAACATCAACTGTTAAACTAACAGCAAAACTATGTGGGTCTCAGAATCCAATTGGTTAGAGCGCTCACCTTGTATGTATGTATGAGCACTTGTTATAGCGCCCCTTCAAGATTTCTACTCAGAGGCGCTCCCGACTACAGCACGGACACTGAATCGGAGTTTCACGCCGAAGCGCATGAGCAATTGCGAGTGAAGGACTTGCCCAGGGTCCCTACGCCGGCGGCTTGAGGTGGATTCGAACCCGCAACCCTCCAGCTGCAAGGCACCGAACATACCCCTACTCCACCGCGAGTACAGGTTTGAGCCTCTCCTTAGATGGTTACTGTGTAGGGACCATGAGCAAGTCCTTCAGTTGCAATTACTCAGTGTCATCAATTGATGCTTGGTCATTAGATTGTGGTGCTTAATAAATGCATAATTATAGTAATAATAATTATTATTATAATAATAATAATAATACTGTGTAGGGACCGTGTAGGGACCTTGAGCAAGTCCTTTGCTCGCAATTGCTCGTTGCCTTCGATTGATGCTTGATGATGAGTTCTCTGTCCGCAGGCAGGTCCATTGGCTTTTATGCCACCTGGGGATGAGATGCGTGAGGTGGTTTTCCCGTTAGCTTTCTCACAGACAATTGTGGGTCAGCAACTTGTCCAGGGTCACCACGCAATGACTTGCGGTAGCAAACCTGCTCCCTCTGCTTACCAGGCACAGAACATACCGCTACACCACTGCGTCCCACTGTAGTATTAATACTAAGTATAATTATAGGTGGTCGTTGTGATTCTAATAAAGTGCTTTTAAATTTGTTTGAATTGAAAAAAATTGGATTGTTTGAGGAAATGCATCCAAGTGGGAAGCAGAGTAACCAGGGAGAGCGTACGGTGATTCCCCCTAAAGCTGTGCCCGCGTAGGTGTGACACTGCTGCAGGGCCACATGCACACACTGTCTGAGGTCTAACCAGGATGTTAGCAAATTCGTATTTACATGCGGGTCAGGTTTGCACTGCTGGTCGTTCGTCGGTTTATGATCTATGTTCAGCTTTGCCGACACATTTTTTTGTTATTTTCGATTTGAACAGTTTCCACTTTTTATTCTCTTGCTAATATTTATAATATTGCATGATGCACAATTGAATTATGGGATGCGGTGGCAGATTGGTTAGAGCGCTCGCATTGTAACGCAGAGAGCACGGTTCGAGCCTCCTCCCATGAGACGGTTACTGTGTAGGGACTTTGAGCAAGTTCTTCACTGGCAATTATTGCTCTGTGCATTTAACTGATGCTTGGTCATTTATGTAGTGGAGCTTAATAAATGTGTATGAATATTAGGGTTGTTAAATTCGTTTTTTTGGCAATCCGAATTTCGGTTTTAGAAATCCGCTTTTAAACCGAATTTCGTTTTTATTGGCCTTCATAGAAAATTTAATATATTATTATATAACGCAAGTTATTTTATATAGTAGACACCATAACGTACATTAAATAAACACCGTCTTATCTGCCGGCTATAGGCCTATTTGATGAAAACAATCGTAAACACTAAAGAAATGCATGAATTAATTCTTTCTGGCATTTCTTGAAATTTTTTCACTACGAAAATGATTTTAAAAAAAAAATTCGAATTTCGTTTTGGGGGCCGTCCATAAAGTACGTCACGCTCCAGGGGGAGGGGGGTTTAAGAAAGTGTGACAGTTTGTGACAGGGGGAGGGGGTCAGGCCATGTGTGACGTCACACATTTATTTTTTTAAATTTTATTTATAATTTATTTTTATTTTTTTAGTAGAATTTCATAGCTTTAAAAATAATTTTCAAAATTTTCTGAAACATTTTAATTAGTTTTATGTCAAAATAGCATGAAATGCATATCTCCTGAATGTGTTTTTCACGATTCCTCTCGCTAGGAGCGCTAGTAATAATGCTGTTGCGAAGCCTTGTTTATGTATTAGCCTTGCTTTCGGAAAGTGTGACGTACTTTAGGGGGGTAGTTTTGTGACAGTTTGTGACAGGGGAGGGGTAAACATGGCACAGCACTTTATGAGCCCCTTGTCAATAATAAAACCGAATTTCGTTTTCAAAACCGAAATTCGAATTCCGAATTCGTTTAACATCCCGGGAACAACCGGAAATCGCTTGGCCATTTGCCCCGGCCGGATATCGGGTTTTTCTGAACTATTCGCCTCGGAAAATAATACCCACGCAAATACCTACAATTGTGATATGATGAATGATGATAGTATTAATATTTATTATTTAACTAGCAATTTTTACCCGGCGTTTCGCCCGGGTTTCCCCAGGCGTAATTTTTAACGCCTGCAAATAAAGGCTACTTACTTACTATATTTGCTGATGGGCTTCAAATATTTAAAAAATGTCCATATATCTGAATGGAAACGATATTTAGAGGTGAACATAGTTGCTTTGCCCGTGTACTGCACGGGTTATCTCGATTATAGGCAATATTATTATTTTGTTCCCCGTTCTACACGGTTTTGTACCTGAAATAGGCGTATTATTTTGTTCCCCGTACTACACGGGTTATTTCTAAATTATAATAGGCGTATTATTTGCCGTTGGCCAGCGTGACGTAAGATTGCATATTTAGCGTGACGTAATTTAAGATTGCATATTAATTTTAGTGACGTGGACAAATGGGCATGCTTATAATGTCCATAAATCGGAATTGAAAGCAAATTATGAGCTGAAAGTAATTGGGATGAGATAGAAATTGAATAGCTAAAGTAAGTTTCGAGTTGCTTTGACCTAGAAAATCGGCAATGGCCGTGGTTGCAAAAAAATGTGAGCTTAGTGTAATTAGGTCACCAAATCTGTAAATGGTTGCGCTGACCTAGAAATTCGCCCGTGGCGACTTCTGATTGGTTGCTAGATGCTCCGTGTGACGTAAGATTGCTTATTAAGCATGCGTGACGTGAACAAATGGCCTTACTATGGGCGGTATTGAAATAAGCTCGCTGAAAAGTTAAATTTAAAATGGCCATATATCGGCGTTTAAATAAAATTGCGAACTGAAAATAGTCGCGTTGACCTTGCGTTGCGTAATAATGCTTTGTAAATTTTTTTCAACTCGCTAAATATTAGGAGCCTTTAGCCGGACAGCGATGCATTGCAAACATACATACATACATACGGAAGGACAAACTTTAAGAATTATAGTATAAGATAATTATTAGTTATTACCATGTAGTACATGTACCATTACTTCAGTTTATTTCTTCTAGTCCACTTCTAGGGCTTGAACATTCTATCTTTTTAGTTAAATTAATTTTATTTCCATTTTTATTTGAGTTTTGTAACTTTTGTTTCGACTTGAAGCTTTCAATTTTTTTTATTGACAAAAAGTCACAAAATACAATAATAGAGACTTACAGTCGCTGTCGTATTTGTATATATATCTAATTGGTTCATTATTACAGGTAAAAAAAATGTTTATGCTGATCTTTTTTTATTACATGTAAAAAACGGTACTCGGTTCGTACCCGGATCCGGCAAATAGTACGTCCAAATACTCGGATTTGCTACCCGGTAGAAAATGTCTACCCGGTTGTTCCCTAATCCCTAATGAATATTGATAATGAATGCTAGTCTAGTCAAGTGAAGTATTTTTTTATTGCAACCAATTTTCACACAAAAAGTACTATACTAATAAGGAAAGTACATTGGTTACAAAAGGGAGGCCAAAAACGGATTGCAATCCCGCTAGTAGGGACACCCTAAGTATGAATATTACCAAATCAATCGAAAGATGGAATTGAATAAGGATACAGAGTGGAAAGTAAACAGCAGTTTATAGTAGTTGTAATTATTTATTTATGTATTATTATTAAATTTTATCTATCTATATTTTCTTATATGTTGCTCCTTGATGCACAACGAACATATGCGCACAGCTGTTTACTTATTAATTATTACAGAGTGATTTGTGTATTTATTCTAAGAATTCCTATGTATGCGTTGCTCTTTCGTGCTCGGTGCATGCGAGTAACTGGGGCTTGTTTCTTTGTAAAAGAAGCAAAAATCATCCACTGCCAAGTATCAGATAACTGGAAACTCAGTGAACTTTTGGGGTTGACGACCTTTCAGAATTTGTAAGGGGCTGGGGTTCTTCATGGAATTGGAAGTACAGTTTTTATGCTATAGTTTCACTTGAATCGACTCTCGATTCATCCCCTGTGAGGGATGCTTAATAGTGTAGTGGTTTGCGTGCTGGGCTTTCAAGCGAAAGGTTGAGGGTTCAAATCCCTGCAGAACAGAAATTCTGCTCCACCTGTGCTCACTAGCCAACTCAGCTATGAGTACATTGACATAGACTGTCGGTGAGAAAATGAGACGGCGAGGGAGAGGACTGGCCATCTGTCCTCGTATGCCAAGATTAAGAAAATGAAGTCGCTAACACTTCATACCCATGGTTGCCTCTCAGATCTAGCTTAAGGAACTGCTCTTCTTCTTCATGCCCTGTGCACTATTATAATGGTATTATAAAATTTGTTAGATTGGATTAAGCCATGGTTGTTTGTGTTCCTCTGCTTGGAGCTCTATTCTTGTTACTTACTCGGTTATTTAAGAGCCACTTTCTGATGACCAAGCATCAGTCGATGGCGCAGAGCAATTGTGAGTGAAGGCAAGTAACCGTCTCAGATAGGAGACTCAAACCTATGCTCTCCACATTATAGGGTGAGCGCTCTAAACACCTGGCTACCATGTCCTTCAAACGAAATACTTAAATCAGTTAAATCATATCTGCATTGCATCATGATGTGAACAACCTGATTAAACCCATTGCGCTGATTTGAAAAATAGCATAGGTCGTCTTTGCATTCAATGTCACTCGGTGTAATATTCTGCCGTCATGATTAATGATTCAGTAATTAAGCAGTGCACAGCAAGTTACGAAGTGCAATATTTACGTAATTTTTCGGGCTGATTATTTTTTAATTCGTCTACCTCCTCTCTCTGGTATCAATGGCACTTGGACTCAGATCTTCCCTCAACATAGCTTAACAACCCCTCGGACTTGACACAGCACTCATGAATAAGCTGTTGCTCTATGCTTTGCTTTTGAGTAGCGCTTTAGAAACTTGGAGTTTATTGTATTGTATCTGTAAATAATTTATAGAGCACCACTCATAGTGCTACACCAATCAGAGGCGCTCCCAGTGTGAGAGATCCCGAGAAAATA
Source organism: Aporrectodea caliginosa (assembly GCA_020284085.1). Classification (NCBI taxonomy): domain Eukaryota; kingdom Metazoa; phylum Annelida; class Clitellata; order Crassiclitellata; family Lumbricidae; genus Aporrectodea; species Aporrectodea caliginosa. Next base: position 361,746 of record JACEVL010000071.1, read on the forward strand.
AGGCTGTCTTTAAGGAGGAGAGCATGCAGGGAGACTCCCAGCTTGAAGCAATGAGCGAGTCATGGGAGGAAGTTGCTTCCATAGAGTGGGCCAATAAAAGCAAAAGCACGAGATCTGGTCATGACAGCCCTTGCCCTCGGGACAAAAAGTTCAAGTCGGTCAAGTGAGCGCAGGGGTCGAAGTGAGGGGTCTTAGTTTATAATTAGGATTTGAAGAGTAAAGCATGGTTTTAAAAATAAATTTTGAGTCATCGTGATGTTGAATTTTGTCCTGTTGCTGGTACGAAGTCCCAATGGTTGTATTGCCATACCAGCTTTTCTTCCTGCTCAGGGATTGGCAGATGCCAGAATGGGAACCGAGGGGGTTTTTCTCAGCCGTGAGTGGCTTTCTTTTAAAACCGTGCAAAGTCGTGACTCTTTTTTCCCCCAGAACAGTCACGCTTGCTTGAGTGTGCACCGCTTGCTTGAGTGTTCATCGGTAACACCTACTATTCAGATGTCGGGTGAGGAGACATTGCCCCGAGTCTCCCGCCCGTTGTAGGCTGTAGACGCTGACTGTGCGGGGTTTTTGTGCAGGGTTTTTGTGCTCGATCTTTGTGGTACTGAGAAACTGTTTGAACTGACAAAAAACCATTCCTGGGGTTTTCTAACCATTACAGGGGATGTGTCATAAGTTTGAAAAATGGCATGTTGTATCAGCGTGAAGTGATCTGTCTAGATTTTTTTTATTAATGTGATATAATACTAATGTATTTATTAGTGGTATTTGTTTGTTATTAATTAGTTTTATTACCCCTTTGATTAGTTTCAATATTGACATATTTCTTAGTGATGTTAGTTTTGTGAAATATTACTAATAATAATAGTTTTAGGAATAATAAAAATCCTTCGTCCTCCAGAGAAATTTAAATCCTGTGGAATGATTTCTACTTATGGTTTAAAAGATAGTATTTTTAGTTTTGTTGCTGCCTGTTACCAATGTGATAGTATTATTGTATTATAATTTCTGCATAGATCTATTTCTCTGGGAAATGCTGGTATTATTTGTCAGTGGGTGACCTGGGTTCGAATATATATATTATATATATATATATATATATGACCTGGGTTCGAATATATATTATATATATATATACATCAAGGCAAATGTTTTTTTAAAGCTGTGGTTCTAGTGTCATCATTAGCCTACTTGTTTTTACCCTGGAGGTCAAGGGAAATGGTATTTTTAAGCATGGTTGTTACTCTAGTATCATCATTACGCTTTTATTTGCCCTTTGACTCAAGGGAAATGTTTTTTAACTGTGGTTGTTATCTAGTATATCATCATTACTTGTATTTACCATATGGCTCAAGGCAAAGGGTATTTTTAGCTATGGTTGTTACCCTAGTTTAACATAATTACTTATATTTACTCTTGCGATCAATGGAAATGGTATTTTTTAAGCTGTGGTTGTTTAATACCTGTTATCATCATTAAGTTTATATTTAACCCAGAACTCTGTGGCCTAGTCAGTAGTTGGCTTTTCAGTGACACAACTAATATGATTTGCAGCTTATTCAACGAACAATGTGCAATGACAAGTGCGTGCTCATTTGTCTCGGTTGAAGTGAAGTAGAAGTTGGTTTGTGAGCTAAATGTGCTACAGGAAGTAGAGGCAAGTCATGCAACGTATAGGCCTCCTATCCAGCACCTGGGGCGTGGTATCATGGCCACCGCTGGGCCTTGAGACAGGTAACGGTGGACTTGGCACTAATTTATGAATTATTACGTCTTTGCCTGTCCTAAGACGGTTGAAAAGAATTTGAAAAATCATCCCATGGGCTGCTTGACCACGGGCCGCTTGTTGAACAGCACGGCAATAGACTAGTACAGGTGTGTAGTCTGGTGGGACTTCGTAGCTGATTGGTTATAGTGTTGGCTTGTGACACGAAGGGTATGGGTTCAAGTTTGCTCCGAGGTGATAGCTGTGCGGGGAAATTGACCAAGTCCTTCGTGCACAATTTCTCGGCACCACCGATGTTCTATCATGTTGCCATGTGTGCACTTCTGAACTATGGAAGGAGGACAATGGTGGAGTACAATTGTATTGCATTGTATTGTACTCCACCCTGTATCTGGTGTTGTATGGAGAGTGATTGTACAATGGACAGAATTATCATCAAAATCTACGAATTACCAAACTTTTTCGGAATTTCATGAAATAAATATTATTTGTTTATGTATACATACACTCCCATTTGCATTTCTGTGTGATCTTGTGTGCATTAAAAATGTTTTAATAATACTAGTAATATAATTATGATAAAAAAAATCCATAAATCCCGAGGGATCCTTGATACTTTGGGTAAAAAAATAATAATGATACTATGTGTGATTCTTCCTTGTGATAACTTAGACACCCGGCCTGTCATCTTAGCACAGTTTCTGAAGTTTTAAGCTGGTATATTATATTTTGGGTGTGTCTTTCATGGTACAGTTTTCCACAGCCAATAAACCCATTTACCCCTAGAGTGAGGAGGCGTGTATTATCAGGGTCAGGAAGTTAAACTAAGCCCCCATCTCTAATTGGGTTAAGTCTATAACAGTGATTTGTGGAGTTTGTAAACTTAGGTTAATATTAAACATCTCTCTAGGATTTCCAGTTTTTCGTGTCTCCGGTTTCATGTTGGAGTCAACATACCGACTGCACTTACCAAGAAACTGAATCATCAATGTTCACTCAGAATTTCTAAAGCGCTCCTCGAAAGCTAAGTGCAGGCGCCAGCTTATTCACTAGTGCTGCGTCAAGTCAGTCCTGGGCTGTCCAGTTCAGATCTAAGTCTGGATCTTAGTTAGAAAACCTCTGGCTAGTTCGTTACTCCCCTATACTTTGTTGAGGTAAATTAAAATGTGCTCTTTTAACTTTTTAAGTGCCTTTATACAATGTACATACATACATGTATATATATACACATGCATACATACCTGAATACATATACAAGTACATACATGAATATATATGCACGTACATACATACATATAAAACGTTGGTTGGTTCTTCGTGTGTGCGTGGGCCCGCCATTGGTGACTTTTTCAGCCTGCTGTGCATTGTTTTGCTAACTGACATTTAACATCATATAGGCTAGCACAGAGAGCGCCTCTGAGTAGATATCTTGAAGGGGTGCTATACAAATGTTCAATTACATTACATTGCATTACATACATACGTTTTGCTCTGCATAAATACATACGTTTCTGATGGAGACATGCGAATACATGTCAGTCATTCAAACACTCGATCCATTTCTTCTGCTGCACTGGGTGATCGAGTGGATTGATCGAACCAGTTGAACATGGAAAAAACAAAGAACTGTAAGCAAAACGGCTGCACGTTTAGTCTGTAACTTTCCTCCATTGCATTGTAATAGTTCGATTGTGCATAGGGAGAATGGGAGATATTAGTATGTACTCCTTCTAACAGTGAGTGCATTAATCTGTTTTGTTCTGCGCAGGACTATTGTGCATTGGAGAGAATTTCGACAGACGCTGTGTGAGATCCACAACATTGGGACGCCTCTGGAAGCCATGGCCTTAAAGTCAACGATCGACCTGACGTGCAACGACTACATTTCAATATTCGAATTCGATGTGTTTACGAGGTGGGTTGAAATCGGTTCCCAGGCAGTCGTTCTGGAGTAGCTTTTCCAGCTCAACGTTCCCATCATCGTCATAATCATCATCATCATCATCATCATTGTCATCATCATCGTCATCATCATTGTCATCATCATCATCGTCATCAAATATTCGTTTAGTAGAAAATTCCAAGTTGACACTACCAGAACTTACTACAAATGATAAAATAATGTGCAGCGATTCTGTGGTGACAGGCCAGTGGTTTCAAATAGTCAAACCAGCCCAGGGGTTATTCAGTATACATTGTCATGTTCTTTATAAATGAGTCTGGATATGAAGTGTCTGTCGTCCTTTTGTGGCAGTTTGTACTCATGAGCCCGAGTTCGGAGATCATAGATGTGGCTGCCAGACTCCTATAGAAATCTTCTAAGCACGTGCGTTTGGTCGGAGGTTATTGCCCTGAATAGAGAATCATCGGCCGCAACGGGACAGAAATCTCAATCCAAATTTCAGTCCTGGGGGATGAACCCCTTCTTTCATTTGACAGTAAAGAATGCTAACCTCTGATATGAACATCCTCTGACAATGATGTTACTGGTACCTGGTAAAAACAGTTTAAAACCTATTTATTATGTAACTCTTGGCATTTGCCCCGACAGATAACCCTAGAAGTAGCGTTCTACCGACGATGTCATATACATAAATTGTTGTAATTTCAATTACAATACAGTTACTGTAGCTTACCGGATCTTGCAGTTTTAGTGTCAATGCGTCCATTACTTTGCAGGTTGTTCCAGCCATGGAGAAACATCCTGAGGAATTGGAATGTCTTGGCAGTCACCCACCCGGCGTATGTAGCATTCCTTACGTACGATGAAGTAAAGGCTCGTCTGCAGAAGTTCACCAGCAAGCCAGGAAGGTATTATTATTATTATTATTACTATTATTATTATTTTTTACTGGAGGTATCAACGATCCCTTGGGATTTAGGAAAAATTGCTATAAGGAGCAAGAAATTTGTCTGGAGGGTCAGGCCTCGTCTTCAGGGTTTGTAAGTAGGGAACAACCGGAAATCGCTTCGGCCATTTGCCCCGGCCGGATATCGGGTTTTTCGGAACTATTCGCCTCGGCAAATAATACCCACACAAATACCTACAATTGTGATATGATGAATGATGATAGTATTAATATTTATTATTTAATAATTATTAGTTATTACCATGTAGTACATGTACCATTACTTCAGTTTATTTCTTCTAGTCCACTTCTAGGCTTGAACATTCTATCTTTTTAGTTAAATTAATTTTATTTCCATTTTTATTTGAGTTTTGCTACTTGAAGCTTTCAATTTTTTTATTGACAAAAAGTCACAAAATACACTAATAGAGACTTACAGTCGCTGTCTCTATCTGTAAAAAAAGGGTCAGGATCCGGCAAATAGTACATTCAAATACTGGGATTTGCTACCCGGGAAAATGTCTACCCGGTTGTTCCCTATTTGTAAGGAAAGGTGTCTTTGAATGCGACCAAGTTAGAGCATTGGACACAGATATACAGATGCTGGAAAAGAAATGATGTCTCGCATCTGTCGCCACCAACGAATGACATACGACGGCCTGTTTCACTTATAAAGTCCAGAGCCGAAGGATTATTATTGTTATTTTTTTATTGTTATTATTGTTTTTTTTATACCAAGGTAGTTATGATCCTTCAGGTGATTGACAAAAAAATTTCTGGAGACAGAAAAATGGGCTTCTGAAACTGTTATTATTATTATTATTATTATTTCTGTTATTAATGTTTTTAATTTTATCCAAAAGAATTTAATGTGCACCCAATCACACAGAAATGTGAATCTGAGGAGAGGTTAGTCAGTCACCAGGTAAAGAAGAGCTGGATATCCAGATGATTGGAAGCCAATAAGAAAAAGTGTGTTTTGAGGCAGTTTTTTTAAAGGAGTATGACATTTGACAAACATTGGTAGTCGGTTCCATTTCTTGGGGTCAGGAAAATGGAATGCAGGAGAGCCCATGACTGTGCTACATCATCGAGGCTCAACCAAAGACCCACATTCGAAGGTGGCACACTATGTGGTGGAATGTAAGAAGATAGTAGTTGTTGAAGGTGTTTAGAAGTGATAAAGGCTACAGTGTAACGTATTCTTGTGTGGTTAAAAATGGGGTTTAATTGGATACCCTACTTCTGCTTGGCTGCCAGACGTTCTAAATCCGGGTGCTGTGTGAACGTGGCACTTTGCTGAATGGAGGGGTGCAAAATGCAGCTTGTTTTTGTCCCTCCAAGTGTTCCTGGTTACTATGGATGTACTTGCTAGTCTATGTACTTGTCTATCTATGTATGCTTGTGTATATTTTTTGGCAGAGAATGTATGGTGTCTATGAATGTATGTGTCACAAAATGTCCTGATGTGACATGGCCTTTACTGTGATCTGAGACATCAAGGGTTTTCAAGTCTTTTGACTAATGCGAAGTTGTCTTGCACTGGTGTGTGTGTGTGTGTGTGTGTGTGTGTGTGTATGTGTGTGTGCATGTGTGTGTGTGTGTGTGTGTGTGTGTGTGTGTGTGTGTGCTCAGCGAACTGTGGCATAGTTCAAGGGGTGTGAAGGGAGGAGAAGAGGTTAGAGTGGGAGCTTAGGCTTGAGAGAAATGAGAAGTAACAAGGGAAAGTGCAATGAAAATTAACTGTTTTCATTTAAGACTGAAAAATTGAATTTTTAGGTGGAAATTCATAAACTAAGCTCGCGTCCTTGACTGTGTGTATGTATAAATTTGTGTGCTATGCATATGTGTATGTATGGAGCTTAGGCTTGAGAGGAATGAGAAGTAACAAGAGAAAGAGCAACGAAAATTAACTGTTTTTGTTTAAGACTAAATTCGAATTTTTAATACGAAGAATACATAAACTAAGCTCGCATCCTTGACAGTATGCATGTTTGTAAATTTGTGTATGTATGCATGTGTGTATGTTTATTTAAATGCATGTGTGTATGTATATATGTATGTAGCTGTATGTATGTAACTATGTATGTATTTAGGTATGTATGTATGTAACAAGAGAAAGAGCGCGGTGGTGTAGGGGTAGAATTGCAGCCGGACTGTTGCGGGTTTGTTTAAGACTAAAGGACCCTGGGCAAGTCCTTCATGCAATTGCTCATGCGCTTCGGCGTGAAAATACATCCTATTCGCAGTCCTTGACAGTATCTGATGTATGTATTATAAGCAAGTGATGTATACATATGCATGTGTGTATGTTTATTTATGTTTGCATGTGTATGTATATTATATATGTATGTATGTATGTGTATATGTATGTATGCATGTATATATGTATGTATCTGAACACCTGTATAGTGCATTTTAAGAACCTCAGAAAGGTACTGTTACACGGCGTTCGAGCATGCATGTATGTCATGATGATATTCGAAGGCAGGTTCATTGGCTGTTATTCCACCCAGGGATGAAATGAGTGAGGTAGTTTCCCATGGCCTTCCTCACAGACAGTTGTGGGTGGGCAACTTGTCCAGGGTTGCTACGCAGCGGCTTGAGATAGATTCGAACCTGCGACCCTCTGGTTCCAAGGCACAGAACATACCGCTACACCACCATGTCCCATATGTATGTTTCATGTTTATGTATATGTATTACATGTACATAATTATGTATGTGTGTATGTATGCATGCATGTATGTAGTAGAGTATGTGTCTATAATTATATGCACTAATACATGTATCTGAATGTTAGTTAAGTGTCATATTAGAACTTTCAACAGGCCTGCTTGGCTTCTTCCTAGATCTGTCATCCAGGTTTTCTGTTGCTAATCATTTCCTGGTTCTTTATTAATTAGGACTGCCTGAGTAATTAACTCGGGCATTGTTGTCGTTATTAATATGGCAATTCTCACATGCTGTTTCTCATTTGAAATATATGCTCAGCGTGATATGTACCATAATTGCCTTGTTTCACGGTTGCTATTAAACATCGCACGAACCAATATTAGCTACTTTGAAGTTTGAACGCCGTTTTGGAAAGTGTTTTCTTTTTTTATTATAATTTTGCCACCTAGAATACGTACATCCTTTTATAGTTGCTACTGAAAGGGGTTGATTTTGTTGCATTAATTAATACTGAACTTAATTGAATGAATGTAGGCCATAATTATGTTTGGGTTGACATCCTTGAATGAGGTGATTCTGCTGCACTTTTGACTTGATGGGCTAACAATCACAATGAGCTCATGTTTCTACTGAACACTTATATATACCGGTAGTGTCTTTTACTTTAATGTCAAAGGCGGGTGGCACTGTGATACAGACGGTGGTGTAGGGGATGTTCGGTGCCTTGGCCGAGGGTTGCGGGTTCGAACCCATCGGGACCCTGGACAAGGATTTGCTCAATCGTGAAACTCCGATTCAGTATCCGCGCTGTAGTTTTAGAAATCTTGAAGGGGCGCTATAACAAGTGACCTTAATAAAAATAAATAAATAAATGGGCCGATTAATCGGATGGAAATCTGTTCGGGTCAGATTTTGCACTAATCAGTATTAATCGGAATAGGCACATCCCAGGACTACCAATCCAATACCATAAGGAAGTAATATTTTTGACCAAAACAATTTCTTGTTTTGTTAATCCAAAAATGGTAACCTGTTTTGGCGATCTCTTGCGGTGATCTTTATTCTTTATCATTGACAGTCCGTATAAAATAACGAAATTGTGACTCCACTTGTCAACAAAATGGTGGAAAGCCGCACTTTTTTCTTAAGCCCACACAAGTATTAATCAAGTGTTAATTTATCTCTATCCCACATAAATAACCTCGAAGAGCAGAAGAATGCGAGATCGATTCTCGCTACCCCTCCCAAAGGTCGACTTGGCCTTTCATTCGCCAGGTGGCGTTGGTAAAATGAGCAGTAGGACAGATGGGCGCCTTGCATGACTGCCATACAGTTCATATTTGATTCCTGTAATAACTTGTGATCATCCGTTCATACTATGACTTGTAGTCATACTGCATTCATGTCAGTTTGAATTAATAAGCGAAGATTTTTATGAAGTCCCTGGGGAATGAAGTACGTCAGTGCAGTAATAATAATAATAATAATAATAATAATAATAATAAGAAATAATTTAAAAAAATTTTTATAAAAATAAAAAATAAAAATAAAAAATAAATAAAATAAATAAAATAATTATAATAATAATTGTAAATTGATGTAAATATCTGGCTTTGTGTTTTCTGTCCAGTTACGTCTTTCGACTGAGCTGCACTCGTCTCGGTCAGTGGGCGATCGGTTACGTCACCCAAGATGGTCAGATTCTCCAGACTATTCCACAGAATAAATCACTTGGACAGGCGCTCATCGATGGACAGAAAGAGGGATTGTAAATACCTATTCATTGCTGCATTTTATAAAAAATTAATATATAATAATTTGTGAATAAAATAAATTTAAATTGTTGCAGATGCTGAATGAGTTGTAATGAATAAAAACACTTTCCATTGGTAGTGAATTAGTAATAATAATTAATGAATAAATGAAATAAATTGTTGCGACAACTGAATGAAAACAGTCAGTTGTATAACTGTCCAGTGATGATGGTGCAATGTTTTATTTATTTATTGATGAAGGAAATTTATATAGCACCACTCAAAGGAAAATGATCAACGGCAGCTCTGCAAAGCCTAAACGATGAATAAAATCACTTTCCAGTAATAATCAATTAACAGTAATTAATGCATAAAATGGAATAATATTTTTGCAGTGAATAAATGAATAAAATTGCTTGAAAACCTATGATAATTAATTAACAGTAAAGGGCATTCCAGGTAAAATCAATGCAATTTTGAATAAAATTTTGCATCACCATCTTTGATTTGGATTAAATTTGGCAAGGCAATAGAACCCATTGAGAACCTCTCAAAACGAAAATTGCAATTAATACATAAAATTAAATAAAATATATTTTTGCGCCCAACGAATGAACAAAATAACTTTCCAGTGATAATTAATTAACAGTAATTAATTAATGAAATTGAATGTATTCTTGTAGTTACCTGTATCCCGATGGTCGTCAGGTCAATCCGGACATAAGCTTTCTGGCTGAGGACAGTCGCGAGGACCACATCCGCGTGACAGAGGAACAGTACGAGCTCTACTGCGAGATGGGTTCCACGTTCCAGCTGTGCAAGATCTGTGCAGAAAACGACAAGGACATCAAGATCGAACCATGTGGCCATCTCCTTTGTACTCCTTGTCTAGTCCACTGGCAGGTGCGACCACTTGATTGAACTGCTCAATCAATCGATCAATCAGTTTTCATTTATTCGATAAATCAGGCTGACATAGATGCCACTTGTTACGTAATTCCATCAGTTTTTTAATTGATGGGAGACTGACGAGCTTTTGTAGCGATTTCCAAACCTTTGTTTAACACTTGAACAATGGAGTGTACTAAAAGCGACTGGGAAACCAATGCAGTTCAGTGTTAAGGTAACATCCTAATGTTGCTGTCTGTATGCTGTGGGGCACGGTAGGTGATTGGTCAGTGCCCTCGCTTTGTATTGTATTTAAGCATTTGTATAGCGCCTCGAGTAGGGTGAACCATTCAGAAGTGCTCCCAGTGTGCAAGGCCTCGCTTTGTAATGAGGTGAGTATTGGTTTGATCATGTTCCTGTGTAGCGACCTTGAGTAAGTCCTTCACTCACAATTGCTCATCACCATCGACTAATGCTTGGTCATCAGGTAGTGGAACTCACTCACAATGGCAACATCAACCATCATAACATAACATGGTTTATAGTGGCTCAGAAGACTTGCATCGTCAGAGTCAAGATGCATCTTGACCTAGTATCCAATCTTAGTGAGCCTCTTCTTGAATTCCATCACCGAGTCCGCAGCAACAATTTCATCGTCCAACTTGTTCCAACTGTTAACTACTCTTGTACTGAAGAATCTTTGCATTATTGTCCCAGCTGTTTCCTTTATTGATCTTGTATCTGTGTCCTCGAGTTCTCTTATCAACTGAGAATTTAAATAGCCTCTGTGCTGGTATCTTGTCTCTTCCTGTCACTATCTTGAATGTCTCTATTAAGTCTCCTCTATCTCTCCTTTTCTCTAATGTTGTCAGCTTGCATCTCCTCAGTCTTTCTTCATATGCCAGGTTGCCGAATCCCTTTATCATCTTCGTTGCTCTCCTTTGTATTTTCTCTAGTTTTTCTACATCCTGTCTCAGGTAAGGACACCACACTTGCACACAGTACTCCAAATTAGGCCTAACCAGTGATTTGTACAATTCGAGCATTATTTCCTTTTCCCTGCTGACTATTGTCCTCTTAATCATCCCCAATACTTTGTTCGCTTTCTTTGCAGCCTCTGCACATTGCCTTGATGGTTTGGTGCTGTTGTTTACGATGACTCCTAGGTCCCTCTCCTCTTCTGTTTCTCTCAGTATTGTTCCTCCCATTTCATATTGGAATTTTTTATTTGTTTTTCCCATGTGCATAACTGAGCATTTTTCTGTGTTGAACATCATCTGCCATTCCTCGGCCCATCTGTGCAGTCCTTCGATGTCTTTCCTCAGTACGTCGGCTTCTTCTTTCGTGTCCACCCCTCTGCCCATTTTCGTATCATCAGCGAACTTTGATATCTTCGACACTATTCCACTGTCAATGTCGTTTATAAAAACCACAAAAAGCAACGGCCCCAAAACAGATCCTTGCGGCACCCCACTCCCTACCCTCGACCATTTTGAATACTTTCCTCTTATTCCAACTTTCTGCCTTCTATCGCTCAACCATTTTTTAAATTTCAACAAATTTCCTCCGATTCCAATTGTTTCTTTCCTAGCCTTTTATGTGGGACCTTGTCGAATGCCTTCGCGAACAGGTATACTATGTCTACCGCTTTTCCTTCATCCATTTTCTTATACATCTCTTCGAAAAAATCTAGCAGGTTTGTTAGGCACGAGCGTCCTTTCGTGAATCCATGTTGGCTATTGAGGATCACCTTATATTTCTCATAGTGTTCAACATTCCATCTTTGATGATTCTCTCCATTACTTTACAACACTATGCAAGGCTGACTGCTACACTGTATGTTTCTGCTTCCCTTGTGGAGATACGATCACTCCTGTTAAACTGTGTCTGAAAACAGGACATACGATCAGTATATTTTGTTGAATATCTTTAAAACGACTTGTCGTATCTCTTAGCCATTGAAACTGAAGAAAGATCAAACAAATTCTGCTACAAATCAACTCTAAACTGCTTTTCGAAAAAAAGTGGACAAATACGACAAGATAATTCTACAATCAGGCGACGAAATGCGTAATAATTATAATAACAATAACAGCAGGCAACAACAACAACAACCAGGAGAAACAGTATGAGCTGTTAGGTTCTGCATTCCAACTGTGCAAGATCTGTTAAGAAAACCTGCAGAAATGCAATGTTTCTTTACCACGGCCTCTGGCGTTGTCAATTAGTTACGACTACAGATTACGTATGTCTGCTTTGACAGGACTCTAACGGGGTTGGCTGTCCCTTCTGTCGGTCGGAGATCAAGGGTACGGAGCCAGTTGTTGTCGATCCATTTGAGCCGCTGACCAGACCGAAATCGAAGCTGTCCAATCCACCCCAGTCCAGCGTCCCCCAGTCACTCTCCACACCGGATGATGATGACGACAGTACATTTGAGGTAAGCTTAATGTGGTAAATATTCTGCCGATTTATTCAGGCAGTGTGTTTTTCCTTTAGGGAAGCACTCATTGAGAATAGAAGGCACCCAAGGATGGACTACTCATTTATGTAAATTTGAACCCAAAGAGCCTAGCACAGGGTTGCCACGGATCCTGGAAAACCTGGAAAGTCATGGTATTTGATTATAGCTAGGTCATGGAAAGTGATGGAAGATGAAAATCATTGATAGAAATATTTCTAATTATACTTTTAAATTTTGATAAATTTTACTTCAATAAAACAATTAGAAAGTTGGTCTTTTTTCATAGAAAATAAGTCTTAAAAGTCATGGAAAAAGGTCACGGAAAGTCTGGGCTTCAGGCTACAGTGGTTTAGAGCCAGTGCATTGAGCACCTGGCCACTGAGCGATTTTGCACATATGTATCTGAATATATTTGGTGCCATTTCAGGGCCTCACAAGGCTGCTGTAACACGGCTATCCTTACAACTCGTTACAACTATCCTTACACCATCACTGCCAATCACCCACCATCATCTCCCTTATGCTTCTCTATCAGTCGCCTTTCGGGCTTTCCAATCAAAACTGAAGTCTCGCCTATTCAAGAATTCTTACCACGACTCATCTGATCTTCCACCTTCCAATTCTCAACCTAAACCAGTGGTTTTAAAAATTATTTTTATTGTACCACCAAGTAAAAATCGAATGTTGGCATACCGCCAGCAAAGGTCAGATCAAAAACAACAGGTGAATAGAATAGCTAATCAAAGAAAGATGAGCATAAAATTAAACACATAGAAAATTTAACGTAAAAGAACCGAATTTTGGACGTAGAATAGCTAATCAAAGAAAGATGGGCATAAAATTAAACACATAGAAAATTTAACGAAAAAAACCGTATTTTGGACGTAGAATAGCTAATCAAAGAAAGATGGGTTGAAACTCGTAGAAAATTTAAATTTTTTAAAATGTTGTCATGTACAACTTAGCGACACCCGGCATCCGCTAGAGGTACGCCTACCACCATTTGACAACCACTGACCTAAACAACACCCACCTAAACAGCTGCTCTGACCCTCTGGCAACCAGACTTGGACCTCCTTCTGACTTTCCTTTGGACAACCCCTCTGACTTGACGCAGCGCTTGTGAACAAGCTGGTGCCCTGTGCTTGACTTTCGAGTGGCGCTTTAGAAGTTTGGAGTTTACGATTATGATTATGAACTGTAAATCTAGGTTTTCACCAAGATGCCGCTTGCTATGTTTGCATAACAAAGTTGTCACAGTGACTCAGTGCTTTTGAATCCGGACGCCATGCAACTTGTTTGTCATCAATCATATCCGTTATTCAATTGTTGTCTGTATGTATGTCAAGGAACTTAGCATAGAGACGTTTTAGTAATCCTGTTCAGGGTTTCTGCACACATGACTGTCAAACTGCTCTAAACAAGTGCACTTTTAGGTGGAGAAAAGTGCAGATTGGTTAGAGTCACATGATACTGTACTTCCTAAGTATGTATGCAGCAGTGGCGGCGCCAGGGGGCTAGGGGTGCTTAGCCCCCTAACTGCGGTTCAGCCCCCCAAAGGAAAGGTTTTAAGCAAAAAAGGTCGTCGCATTCCAATGGGAATAACTGACCATGGCTTTTTGAGCTTTAGCCCCCCAAACCTGAAATCCTGGCGCCGCCACTGGTATGCAGGCATGTATGTATGTATGTATGTTTGCATGTATTGAGACACTCAATTAGACAGGTGGCCCTGGCTGGCGGGACCTACGGCCCCTTTTGGGTCTCCTGGGTAAACCAACAATAATTGAATAAACATGATGTAATTGCGACTTGTATTAAGTTGGTTACCGAATAAAATGTTATGTTATGTTATGTTACTAAATATATAACGTTTTGAGTACCGAAAAAAATTGCTGCACATATGGCTATCTGGCTGTTCTAAACGAATGCTTTTTAAGACTGTTAGTTATCGAGACACTTAATATGTGTCTCCTTAGTGCCTCACCAAAGTGCCTCCGCACTTCAATTCGAGCCTGTTGTTTCTTCTCGTGTATTGGACCATCTTCGTGGAACAATCTTTCACTGCATTTACATGCTATTGCCTTCGATGCTGTGCAGCAAACATTCTCAAACTGTCTTAAAATGCTTTTGTTTATTTTAATCAGATAGCCACATGTGCAGTACATTTGTTTGGTACTTTATACAGTCAGTGTCTTGATACATGCCAGAGATCAGTGTCTGGGTAGGCAGGTAGGAAAAAAATTTTATTTTGATACATGCCAGCTGAGGCCAAAAAAAAAATAATTTTATGCAATGGAAAGAATGGCAAAGGTTAAATTCATGTGTTAATAAAAATTTGGAAACAATTTTTAAAAAAAAATGTTTTTAAATAATTTAAAAATGTTTTAAATTTTTCCCAGTCGGGCCTAAAAAGTGACTCGGTCGGGTTACCGGAAACACAACATTATTTTGTTTTGGCCTTATCAATTAGAATTAGCTGATGAAATTTGGTAATCGATTAGAATTAGAATTAGCTGTTTGTCTGAAAATGTCTAATTGATTAGCTAATAGATTAGTTAAATTTCTGATCAATTAGAATTAGAATTAGCTACTGAAATTTGCTAGGGTGATCTGGCACGGATACCTAGGAATTTATACTGAACAAAAGTGCTTAGTTAGATGGGGGAGTCACCAGTGACAGGCTCCCACAAACATGTAGAGTTCATCCAACGGATTCCAAACCAGAGTTTATGCTGAGGATATCCCAGCTACCCATACATTTGAGGTGAAATCATAAACTGGTTTGATATGAGCATATGATAAGAATATTACGATTAATAATAATAACGATAGAAACAATGCTATTGTTTATTGCTATATTCAGGATGCGAGAGTGTGTTTAGTTTTCAAAGGACAAAGTCTGAAACTCTGTTTGCTAACTCTTAGCACTTACACTGGTGATTGACACTTATCAATCAAACGAGAAGTGGCTGTTTAACTCCGATGCTATACAAATTGATGTAAATACACTAAATTACAATACATTACATTTACATTACAATACACTACAACACAATACATTACAATACAGTGTCTAATAACTTGATTCATGGATCAATAAATGATAATTGATTGATACATTACAATACGTTGCATTACAATACTATACTTACAAACTATGGCAGACAGCTCAGGAAGCATTTTTCAAGTCTTCTTAAATCTGTCAACTTGTCATGTTAATCACCCTTTCGGGCTTTTAAAAGTCACTTTACAAATACTCAGATACATATGTGACCCAAGGGATCAAAATGAGTCGGATGTCGGCAATTTACATTCCTGGAAAACAATAAAATATGATCAGATGTCACTTTTTCTTATTTCAGATTTTAATGAAAATGGATGAATTTTTTTTTACATTTCTGAAGTTTCACAGTTGATGAAATTCTTTGTTTTAATGTGTATTTTCAGAATTTTTTACAGAGAATACTTTTATTTTTTTGTGATTATAATATATTAAAATAAATTAAATTATTTTTCATAATCATTTGTAACTTTGTCAAAAAGTAAGGTAGAACTAAACTGTTGGTGTCATTTTAAAGCAAAAAATGTGGTCTTTAAGAATATGTAAAATACTCGTATTCTAAAATGCCGACATGCGACTCATTTTGATCCCTTGGGTCACATATGTACGTTACATTAGTAAGATGCCTTCTCCATTTTTGGTGATTAAATATTCCAGTAAATTGATTGTTGTCAGAGAATTAACTTGAACTTTGACAACTGTGTGTCTTCAGTTGTTCTCTTGGACTGGCGCTCCTGGTCTCTTTGGTGGCGCTGAAACTGATGTATCAGTTAACCCATTGGCCAGAGATTGTCTGGTATGATTCAGCGTTTGCAAGTTCCCTAGTTTACGTCGGTGTTTAACGTCCAAACGCTTCGTTCTGTTTTGGTTCCGTTCATTTCCGACGTTTCTGTGATCCGTATGTGGTGGTTAAACCTGTGTTTCTTTGTTGTGAACTCCCAGCCGTTGTGTTTATTTTATCCGATTCAGGGCGGTGCCAAGTGTCAAATGTGAATTTTGGTTATTAGATTCGTATCGAACATTTATATAGCGCCCCGTCAAGAAAACTACTCAGAGGTGCTCTCTCGAGTCCAGCACGGCTAAAAAGAGCAGTCTTAGGTGAGAAAAGTACATATGAGAGTGGGTCCTGGGAAAGAGGTGAAGTAATGGAGGTCATTCCAGGTTGAGGGGCCCACCACCGAGAAGGCGCGATTCTGCCTAGTGGAGGTATGGGCAAAAGGGACAAGGAGCAGGCCCAGTGTACCGGTAGATATGTTCGAAAATATGTTGTAAAAAGTAGAGCAGTGTAGCATGAGTGAGCTCTTTGAGCCTTGAGCTGGCAGGGTACAAAATCCCAAGGTTGTTGACACGAAATATTGCAGGACTCGCCATTTGCCGGAAATGGAAAGGATGTCATGTTTCCAAATTGCCTCCTGCTGGATGCCTTTGCCAAAGATGGACATGGTTTGGCATTATCTTATATTTTGTTGATATTACTTGTAAGTTTTCATCAACTTGGCGTTTGTGTGTTTAAATTAAGTGCGTTTGTGCTTTCCGCTTATTCCAGCTGGTTTTTTTGTGTCTGTGTGGGCATGCGTTATCCTGGTAAATATATTTGAAATCAAATTAGTAACTGTATCTCAATTGCAACTTCAGTCAATCAATCAATCAATCAAATTCGTTTATTTGTGGTAATTAAGTTGACACAGACACAACTTAAACAGGCAATATTGTTCAGGGCATTCTGGAGACAGTCAGAGAACAAAGATCAAATATGTTAGTAGACGTGCTTCCTAGTTTTAACTTGGCTTAATAGTTTGTCTAGCGATATCTTCCTATGATTACTAGAACATTTTGTAAACTGTATGTGCAACTCTGAACTCGGCATTTCTAACCATAGTGTGAATTTTGTTGGTTATATTTATGAACATATTCACAGCTGCACTGTGATTCATGGCACTGTTGCGAAGGTATTATTTTCGGTGTTGAAACTAGGGCTGGGCATATAACGCGTTATTCGAGATTAATGCGTTAATTAATTAATGCGATTACATTTTTTAACGCAGTTAACACAATTGTCACTGCCCCCAATTATTTATATGCTCTAAAACAGTTCTTGATAAAAAGCTCAGTTTAAACTTTAAAGTAAAAAGTTAAAAGTAAAAACAAAGTAGTTAAAGCATGTTTGCTTTTTGTTTATTGACTGCAAGCATTTATGTAGCGCATATTCAACGTAACTACTCGGAGTCTGTAGAGTAGTTGTGCTTGTTATCTATTGTGACATGAGTTAAAAATTAATCGCGTTATTAAAAATTTTAATCGTGCAATTAATCTCGATTAAATATTTTTATCGTTGCCCACCCCTAGTTAAAACATATTTACAAACCTCTGGCAGTGTTAAATTGTTTGTCCTAATTTCCTAAACCTCTGTGAAGATTTATCTTTCTTTCCAGGTGTCTAAGGGCAATACCATTTCACTTGTTTGGTCTTATGTTGGACACGGTAAAAAATTGATTAGCGCATTTTCTGGAAAATTCAGGGTTCAAAAGCCTCCTCCCTGAGGCGGTACAGTGTAGGGACCTCGAGCATGTCCTTCGTCCATGATTGCTCAGTAATGTAATGTAAGTGAACATTTATATAGCGCCCCTTCAAGATCTCTACTCAGATATCTACTCTGTGCTTGCCTACATGATGTTAAATGTCATTGACTCATTTCGAATGAATATATTACATCAGTTAGTAAGAACAGTATACAGGAAGCTGAAAGAGTCACCATTGACAGGCCGACACACACACTTGGAACCAGCCAACAGATTCCCATCAACAGCTGAAGATGACATGGATGTTCAGAGTCTCGTGCAGTGCCATCATTTGATGCATGCTTAAAAATTGTTTAATAATAAATATAATATGTTTATGATTTTATTCGTCGAATTTGTTTCTCGTAGGATCTGTCAGGGTGGCTACCGAAAAAGTCTCAGCATCCACCACATCCTCCGGCGCCATCGAGACCGGAGCAGGCGCCACCAGTAAACCGCGAGGGCAGCAAAGCGTCACCCGCGACGTCACGTTCCAGCCTTGTTCCACCAGTTGCGCCACGTAAGGTCACGCCAAGGTCGTCTCCGACACCTTCACCTCAGACGACCCGGTGAGAGAAAAATTCAGCTGTTCGTTCAGCAGTTGCTATGAAATGAATATCGTCTAAAAATTGACATTATTTATCTGTGTGTAATTAGTAATAATAATAATAATAATAATAATAATAATAATAATATTTGTTTATTCAATTCAAACTGACAAACCACAGTATGATTACATGGAATAGTAGGAACACATGATAACAAGTTAAACAATAGTCGATTTTATAACTGTATGGCAGCCTGTTAGGCGCTGGTCCGTCCGTGCTCATTTTACCATCGCCCCTAGGGAGTTGAAGGCTGAGTCAACCTTATGGGGCTAGCTGGTATTGAGCCTGCGTCCTTCTGTTCTTCATGCCTGTGTATTACCATTCAACCATCACATAGACCAGAAGAAAAGCAGTCCCCTAGGCAACCTCTAAGGGTCAGCCACTAGGATGAAGAGTTCGCGACTATTTTTCTTGGGGTTGGCGTTTGAGGGCAGGTGGCCTGTCCTCTCCATAGGATCTTGTAACTGGATCTTCCACTGTACAGTCAGTGTACTCATTTTAGTTGAGTTGGCACAGGTTCAGCTGAAATCTCAAAACAAACTGGCTGAGGTATGAGCCTCCAACCTTATGAATGACAGTCCAGCCTCTAACTAATTGACTATTGCACATCTATGGATGTAATTTTAGCCGAATGATCACTTAACAACCATATGTTAACCCAGGGGTGGCCAACCTTATTTGGCCTACGGTCCACTATGATTGTTGGTAAGCATGCGGCGGGCCGCAAAATGTTTGTCCTCACAGCCTTGAAAGAAATACAAATGTTTATTTCATATTTTACAAGTTGTATAAAAACAGGAAAGATTACATTAGGTCACTAGAACTTACAACACTAAATCTTTTAGTGATTTAGACATCAATATTATGCAGTATTGTAGTAGTCGGACAAGTAATTAGGTGCAAAATGATACAAAAAATTATTTAGAAAGGGTCGTGTGGGCCGCCAATCAGCAGGCCGCATTTGGCCCGCGGGCCGCGGGTTGGCCATCCCTGTGTTAACCAGTTACCTGTATTTGCCATGCTGTCGTATGTCATGCATACTGCACCAATACAACATGGAATCTTTGAAGTGGTCAGAACAAGCTCCAAAACAACCTGCGACATGAGCTTCTTCTTCTCATACCTCTATTTTGAAAGCGCTTGAAACCATGCCTTTGATCGTAGTCTTGTGTGCACTTGAAGATCATTCTCTTCGATAGTGGTCCTGTTTGCATTTGAAGACCATGCTCTTTGATCATGGTCTCATGTGCGCTTGAAGACCATTCTCTTCGATTGTGTTCTTATGTAATCGGATCGGGAGCTCCTCTGATTAGTTTTCTCAAAGAGGTACTATATAATTACAATTATAAACCATGTAATTGTTTCTTTTGTTTTTATTTGTGTAGGCGGGTCCTCCCTCCGCCGCCACCAGGTGGACTAAGCGTCCAGTCTCTACCTGTGACTCGTCAGGTCACTGCAGGTGAGTGTATTCATCAACCAGGAAGTACTGTTCGCTTATGATCTCTCGCGATAGCTATCCAGGTTGCGTCTTTTTGGGCGATAACGCTGTTGTAGTCGGCCTTTGTGCTTAAGTTGAACGAGGGAAGCCGTTAGTCCCGTTACATTTCCGCAAGGCAAGATAAGATGTGACAAGTTCAGTTGTATTTATGCGAGGCACACCTTGCCTTGATTGGTTTCAAAGTTTAAGGAAGGTGATAAGGGTGGGCTTGCCTGGCTAGGGGTTTCGAGGGGGGTAATGTGTTAGAAAAAACATGCCTGTCAAGATAAGGGAGGAGTATCTTCGTTAAGGAAGTGAATAAGTTAGTAATTGATCTTTATTAAAGGAAGACAAATGCTCACACTAGACAAGCAACAATGCAGGCAAAGGGTAAACAGTTAAAGTTCAAAGGCAGCTGGAAATGATGAATTACATATTAAGCAACCTTTTATGATCTAAATAAATATATATTGTATATGCATGTATATATGTGGATACATTCATATTGTCATATTATTATTATTATTATTATTTCTACGAGATTTGGGAACTTTTCCTTCTCTGTCGCTGTACCCACTGCGTGGAACAGTCATCCCAACCATGTAAAGAATGCTCCATCTCTGGAGACATTCAAATCACAGCTCAATACCTATCTCCGTAAAATATCATTTGGCTATCACTGACTTTTTGAACTCGTGTACAGGGCCCTTTTCCTTCGGCCTTGGCTAAGCTATGGTGTTATACAAATCGTATTATTATTATCATTATTATTATTATTATTAGTAGTAGTACTATTATTATTATTATTATTATTATATATTTAATGTAAGTGGAAGGGCTACCCCTCTTTCACCTCGGGCTTAGGGTCAACAAAAGAACATCAGCATCATTATTATTATTATTATTATTATTATTATTATTATTGTGCATACATACAGATTTTTCTAACTGTTATGTATTATGGCACTTGCAGAAGACGTGCTGCACAATAACAATTGGCGTCCGTATCCATCTCTTCCGGATGATGATGAGGATGATCTGCGATGTCCTTCTGCTCCGGAGGTTGTTCGCTACAAGGGACCGACGACGGATGATGCGGCCTACGAAAACACAAACTCAGGTCCGCTCAGATTTTCATTTTGATCTACGTATGTTTGCATACATGCATGTTATATGTATATTTGTGTGTGTTTTGCATATGTGTATGTTGTATGTATGTATAGATGTTTGTTATATGTATGTTGTATATATGTATGTTGTATTTATGTGTATATGTAGGTATTGATGTATGTTAAAAATGTGGTGTATATATGTATGTTGTATTTATGTGTGTATAGATGTACATGTGTGTATGTACGATATATATATATATACATATATATATATGTTGTATTTATGTATGTGTAGATGTATGTTATATGTATGTTGTATATATGTGTGTTGTATTTCTGTATGTGCAAATGTATGCAAACGGCTCTCAAAGTTTAAGGAATTTAAATGTTTGTAATTAAAGCAAGGCTTGGCAACTTGAGTAGAGATGTGTATGGCACAATGGACAAGAACAGATATGATATTCTGTATCACGCAGAACTCGACCAAGATAAGCCATGTATGTCGCCCATGTACTGAATAGATTACTACCACCAAAAAAACCCAACAATATACGATTGCATGGCCACTTCCTGCTTCTTGCAGACAATCTAATGTGGAATCTTTTATAATTAGAATGTTTTACGCTTTTTAATTAAGATTTATGTACTGGACAGTTTTGCGGTTATGCAAGTGGTATAATAAAGAATATACTTACTTACATTATTTATGAAGATAACCATTCTTTTACCCATGCTAGTAGCTGCTTCTTAAGACCTATTTGTTTACAAAGGTTTACTCTTGACGTCATGGTTTGTGTGTACTGGTAGGTACCATTGTGTTATGATGCCACTGAAATTGAAGTTCGTATTATTGTCGTTTTTATTATTACTATTATTCTTTACTTTACAGGCAACAACAACAACAACTGGAATTCGCAGAACTATGATGTACCTCTCGCAGTTCAATTAAGCACCGCTCAGCCCAGATCAAACGCTCCTCCGTAAGTGCATCTACCATTCGGCCGTGTTTTACTGCACTTGTTCATTAAGTTAACAAAATCTGATGAATAGTGAAACTGTTGATGACGACATCTATCTAGGTGACATTGTTTGCAGGACTTGTCCATTCTGGTCTTGCTTATTAATACTTTCTTTGAAGAAGAAGGTGGAAGAAGGATTGCAGTCCTGTGATCTAGCCCTGAGACAGCCATGGGTATGAAGTGTTATCGACTTCATTTTCTTAGCCTCAGCATATGAGGACAGGTGGTGAGTCCTCTCCCTCGCTGTCTCATCTTCCCACCGACAGTGTACGGTCAGTGTACTCTACTCATTGTAGCTGGGTTGGCTAAGGGCACAGGTGGAGCAGAGATAGATTTTTGCCCTAGCGTGGTTTTGAACCCACGACCTCTCTGTTGACAGTCCAACACGATAACCACTGTCGTGCATCCCAGTTTAATTTCAGTTTTAGTGAACACTGGTGTAATAACAATCTTTTCTTGTTCTCACTCGTTACAAGTCCCTAGTGTAATGAAAAGCAACAAAGGCTTTTATAACTTTTAAGATGGAGGGATCCAAAGTTTAACGACAACTTATGGCAGCAAAGGCCACTGCAGAAATTATTTTGAACAGTTCTCACTGTTCATATGGCCTAATACAGCTAACCTGAAGAGATATTAAAATAGAAGTTACTACTTAGCCTTTTGGTTGAGCGTCCATCGATATGCGTGTCATTGACTCCCATGCATTCTGTGTTTCTGCCCCAAGGAATGGAATTGACTACAAAAGTTTATACATTGCTCCAACCCTTATTTTCTTCCTTCAAGAAGCACGTCATTGGCCTTGAAACATCTGGATATCTAGTTACTAGTAGTTTATTCATTTTCTAGGTAATCAGCACAGTACGTGCACAATGTGGAGCTGAACAACACTAGATGGGCGATAGAGTGCTATAAAGTCTAACTGCTGTTCACGTGGCGACTGACTGACAGCTCCTCAGATTCACATTTCTGTGTGAATATTAAGGAACACATTAGAAATGTTCATTTCAATAAAAATAATTACAATTTCAGGCGTGGAAACGCTGCCTCAGTGGCCAATGGGCCGCCAGAGCTTCCATCTCGACGTCACCAAGACCTCGATGCCGGTTCCGACGGACGATGTGACTCCGTCCTGGAGCAGCACATCACCCAACTGTGCGCTGAGGGTTTCGACCGCTACAGTGCCATGCGTGCCTTGCAGTTGACGAAAAATGACGTCGACGTAGCGCGAAACATTCTCAAAGAGTTTGGACCGCGATAGAGCGTGATGTCGCACTTCAGCTGCTGCACTTGTGAGCGGATTGCTGCTGCTCCTTGCAGGATGATGACGACGTATAAATTTTCTGCTTCTTGCTCATCACCGACTTCAAAAAAGACGCAAAAAATGCGGACAGAACATAACGAACGACTTTGTGATTGTGATAATCTTGATTAAACATTTGAGGTTGCGTCGAATATTCTTGCACCCGTTTATAAATGAGAGTAATCGGCGTAGCGTGGTTACACGTGTTTGAAATTACACGCGGCCCTCCTTGTAATTCGTAACTTCTATCGCTGTTGCGGCGTAAATTCTCATACAGTGTGTGGATGTGGTTTCCAGTTTAAATTCTGGTTTGTTCCTATGCAATAAGTGATACGAATTGAGTGATAAGTGATGTAGCGTGCAACGGTGGCTGACTGTTATAGGGAGGACCTGTGTATTTATATATATATATGTGTGTGTTATATATAAATTTTTGTATACAGGAGCTTGAAAATAATAGGTTTGTTCAATACGTGTAGACACAGTACTTCCCCAGTTGTTTATGTGCTGTATGTAATTCTTTTCGTTTTCTTTTCTGCCGGATGTGAAATTTGTGTCAGACGCCAAAGTAGCCAAAGCATAGCATGCTCAGTGGTCATGCCGATAAAATGTTCCTTGATTGAACCTTGGCGATAATCGTCTGCTATAATTCTGGGTTTAGAAAATGAGAGTGCTGTATAGATTATGCCGTTATGTTTCCATACTAATGCAAGATCTTCGCGTCCCAGTGCCACATTTACCGTTAAGCTAAAAAAAAAAACAGCGTTTAGGGCCTCACGATCCGCAAGGGCCTCAAACAATTTTGTACATATATTCATGAATGCTAAAATTATTTTAAAATAAAAAATTGAATAATTATAGATAATGCTTCCTGTATTCAGATCTAGGATAGAGATCGAGCCAACCAAATTAAAAATATGTAGTCAGTAAATGCATTCATTTGAAAATAATTTGAATTTTTTACTTTAAATGCCTTGCTATGAATTGATTAAAAGGCGTATCCGTCTTCAAGTTTTGTGAGACCTTCTGGTGTAAATTTTTAACAAGGGGCCTCCACGATTTATATAGCTTAGGGCCTCAAAATCTGGCACTCTTCAGTCTGGATGCTGTTTTTTAATGTTTGCGATGCTGTTTAAGACGTACCTGGCACTTGCAGGTGCAGCTGATGAAAAGAAGACTGTTTCAAGATTGGAGAAAAGTTCCCTGTCGTTCGAGTTCAAGCCTCGTCCGAGACAGTGACTGTGTAGGGACCTTGAGCTAGTCCTTTCCTTACAATTGTTCAATGCCAGCTACATTCGATCTGTTTCACTTCGTGCTGTTTTAAATCAGGCTTTGTAAAGTGTAGATTTTTATCAACAAAATACATGGTGGGACTCAGTAGCTGATTGGTTAGGGAGCTCGTCTTGTAACACAAAGTACGGGTTCGATCCTTCCCCTCTGAGACAGTGACTGTGTAGGAACCTTGAGCTAGTCCATGCCTTACAATTGCTCGGTGCCATCATTGATTAATACTTGGCCTTTAGATAGCAGTGCTTAACACTTTAACAAGCAAAATACGCCCATGCGTGTACTAAAAGTGACTGGGAAACCAATGCAGCTCGTTGTTAATAAAGGCATGATAATAATAATAATATGTAAACAGGGTATCATAAATATATCCAAAGTCCCTTCCTAGCAGATACTACATGAATTTTTGGGCTGCTTTTAACTCTTTCATATGGTTATTGTTTTACATGAGCAGAAATCTTTCTGCTCTGCTTCAGACTTGAACTTTTGTCGTGACCTTTTCATCACTGACTGTTGACCGGCTTTGCTGTGTTCATGTGCTTTGCAAGAGTTTACAATAATTGTTCTTTAATGGGGCTTTTTAGGAAACCATCTAACCAGATAGGGCTTGGCATTTTTAAGGTTATAACCGAATGTATTAATGAGAAGTTGACTGCGACGTGCTTTGGGTTTTGTAAATGCGGGATCTTGTATGCTGTTGGTGACCAGCAGCTGTTATTATAAGGACATTTGCAGTTTGACTTATTCCAGTTGCACAATTTCTTAACCTATTTTTTAGTTGTGTTAAATGTTCTAAAACGTAAGTGTAGACACAAATTATTTATGATTTTTTTAATTGATTTTTATTTAGTTATTATAATTATTATTATTATTATTATTACTTAATAGGCAATATAAACCGATAAAGAAACAGATTAAATGTTTGCTTTCTGTTACCTTTCATTGTGTGACTGTGGCCAGTTGGTTAGAGCTCTCAGCCCTTAATGCGGAGAGTGATGGTTTGAGCTTTCTCCCATGAGATGGTTACCATGTAGGGACCTTGACTAAGTCCTTCACTCACAATTGCTCTGCGCCATCAATGTTCTGTCGTATGGTCGTGTGCATTCCTGAACTCTAGAAGGAGGGCAATATGAAATGCAGTTATATTGATTTGTATTAAATAGCCTAACAAGTTTTATTACTGTTATTATTATTATTAGTTGTAGTATTATTGGTTATTATTTGCTAAAACTTTACTTTTGGCAACTTAGCTGATGAATGAATACTAAATTTTGTTTTTATTTCAATTATTTGTATATCTTTATGGGCCAATTGTTAAAAATTCACAGTACTTGTATTTTGTCACTAGTATTCATTTATATTCACAATTGCTTATTTACCTTTATATGACACTCACGTATGCATAGATATGTGTTTTATATATTGTATATATATATGGATAAATGTATATATATAAATGTATAGATGTTTCTCAAAGTACATTTTAAGGAGCTATCAAAAGTACTCCTGCTCATTAATACATACATACATATATACCTATATATGTGTATATTTTTTATATATACATAATAAACTGAGAAGTTTCTGGTGAATCAAGTGGAAATCCTCTGATTTGCTTTTTGGTTTTGTGCTACTTGGATCGATATATGAAGGCAACAAATTCTTTGTAAAGTAAACTAGAAAGTAGAAATAACAGCTCGTATCGAGTCGTGGGCAAAGACTACCCGATTATTGGGGCTGTAATTTGTTTTTATGTGGGAAACGATCCCAACACAGCCGCTTATTCGCAGTGCCAAAGGTGCTTAGTAGAAGTTGCCGTCTAGGTAATCAGTTGCCAGGATCCACGGCCTGAAATGGTGTGTTCTCTGACACAGAGTGTGCAGCTGACATGGTCGAGTGTGTTCAGTTGACTTATCTGGAGTGTGTAGTATGAATTTTAGAGAGATTAGCACAAAAATCGACTACACACGATTTCATTCTTATACCTGAAAGTTTACTTAACCAGTTCAAGTACAGTTTGAAAGATTGAGGAAGAATGTGCAGGCACTGAGTAGGGATCTGAAGGGGCCCTATGACACATTTTGACTGATTGATTGATTGATTGATTGATTGATTGATTGATTGAGGTGATATTTCGGGCTATTTTGGACACGGAAAATATGGTCATGTCCTCACTTTGGTTAAGGTACAAGCCTACATCATGTTCATTTGTGGTCAGACTTCAGGAAAATGGACATAAATTGATGGCAGATGGATGTAGAGTGCTTTCGGGGTGTTTTACGCACTGTCAGAGTGACTTTCATACAACCGGACTTTGTGATTTCTTTAAGATGCTTTGAAACTAGATCTTCTTCTGGTGTTGTGTTTGTGTTGATGACACCATTCTGTTCCATGGCTCCAGATGAACTTGTTGCTGTTGCACACGCCTTGACGATGCAGCGTTGCTTCTCACTGATTGGACCCAACACCAGGAACTCGAGAATTACGTGGTACTTATGCTCGAGAACAACTCGAGTAGTTTTTAAGTACAACTTGTACTCCAGACCAAAGTACTTGTTTGTGTACTTCAGACCAAAGTACTTGTACTCATACTTGTACTTGAGACCTTTGTACTTGTACTTGAAACTTCCATCCACAAACACTTGATGACCATTCTCTTTTGCAGAGGATTTTCTTGGAGCAGCATCTCTGAGTAGAGATATGAATCTGATGAGTGAGTGGTGAGTAGTGGAAGTTCAATGAATGAATGAATGAAGTTGAAGTGAATGAGTGAGTGAGTGAGTGATGGATGAATGAGTGAGTGAATGAGTTGTGGGCTGAGCGATCTCAGTGCTGTATTGGCGACGAAAGATCCTTCTCCGCGACCTTCAACCACTTGTTCGATCCACAATGAGGTCTTCTCCACTCAGTCAGGTGCTCACAGATATGTTAATTGAATTTGGTTTCTTCCGCTCTCCAGCTGCCGTAGCATTTTATTTTCATATTCAGCTATTGGGAAGGATTGTCTGCTCAACGTTTTTGTCTAGCTTTCTGCGTCCTGACGAATTTACGAGGCAAATATTATCGCAGTTGTTTTGTATACTTAGTGTATAGTGGTGTTGATTACTTTGCTGTTCGCGATTTTCTCTCGTTTTGTCGCTGTGTACGATATCCGTGTACCACCCTATGTAGTTCTAGCATATCCTATGATTATTACGGTACTATTATTCCTGTTACTTTTATTTTTGCTGGTTTCTGTCATGTTACACCCCTTCCACATATATCCTCAATTTCACCCGCAGACAGTTTGTTACCCTTTACCCCGATATTTTCGGAATCGCCAGCTGTCGTGATTTGTTTTGTGGTGTGAAGTCTGGTTTTGAGGTGTACAGTTTGCTTTCCATTTAACTAATTGTATGATTTTGCTATATATAGGAGATGATGAGAAGTTCCACCAATGTTTGGTTTATTAAGAAAATCGGCCGATCTTGTTTATTTTACTTGAATTGTACATTGGCAGAATTTTCTCGCTGTTCGAACGAAAACTTTGGTGACTCACGGCTGCAGGGAGACTTTAAACTTGACTGATTCGAGGTTTATTGTCTCATATTCAGCAATAATTGTGTATATTAGAGGAAATCACACATTGTTGTAAATTGTTACGTTAGAGTCAACGATATGCTGTGAGACTATTTTGATAACTTTCCTGGCCTGTGCGCCGCACTGCTCGTTAAACTATAACGCTTCCTTTCCATGATGAAGACAACACCATTTAACTATGTTTAGCAGTAATTGCAAGGCGTCTGCCCCAAACTCGCTTCCGGTTTCTTTTGTATTCCTGTTTCTGAGGGGGTTGCAATTTTAGTTTTTTGTCAGGGTTTAGCTACTGAGCTGAATGGTGCTTCTGGGGTAGTTTGACAGGGTTTTTGCAGTTTGGGGTTAGATGTTCCTGTGATATTTTTCATTTGGTCAAATATTTAAGTGATTCGTTACAAAAAGTGACTCTGTAACTTGTATCAAGTTCAATGAAACATATTATACGCATTCTTATCAAAAGCAACAAGCGACTTTTTAGTACAACTCAGGAATGAGCGCTGTTCTACTCACACCTGAGTAGACTCCTTTCAGCTGCCCTGTACACTTATACTAGAACTCATTGTCATTTTTAATTGTCGTCGTAAATTGTATAGTGCCTTAAGTTCAGGATAAACTATTCTGACGTGCTTTTATGAATAAATATATACATATATATATATATACATGCATACATATATATATATATGTACATACATTATATACATGCATATGTATGTATGGGGTGCTCGATAGTGTTAGTGTAGTGGTTAGCATGCTCAACTGTCAGTCGAGAGGTCGGAGTGCAGAACAAATTTTGGACCTTTTTCATAATTTTACAGGAAAGAGAAACCATTGGTTAATGAAAATTATAAATTTTTTTATTCAGCCTAGATCAGTACCAATAGTTATGGACTGAAATTTACAGATTGGCTACTGGTGTTCTTCAATTGTTCTATTCTTCAGACCATAGTTGTAAAAAAACGTTTTTTTCGTTTTTTATTTTTCCCAAAAAACGTCGTTTTTTCGTTTTTTACTTCTCGTCTCGTTTTTTTCCGTTTTTTTATTTTTTTATATAACTTTGTTTATTTATGAAGTGTCTGTTACTATTTGTTTAATTTTATTTTTGTCTGATATCTCTTACGTTCTCTTCGTCCTTTCAAGGATTCATTTAATTTACGTCACGATTTAGTGTCATCGGTTGAGAAATAATCAGCACTATAGACCTACTGGAAATAAAATTTATAAAAGTTATTTGAATTTGTAAGTTATCCAAAATGCGAAATGTGGTCTTTGTACTCAGTAATCTCTGATTGACTGATAAACTGACGGATTTTACTCCATATCAAGTTCTTAGGCTATATAAGTCAGAATTGCAAGTAGACCTACAATTTTTAGGCTAATTAAGTACACTCTATACTTACAAAGTTTAGCTTTTAATTGCTTATGTCAGCATGGATTTATGTGGACTTATGGATACAATTTAAATTTGAAAAGATTTCAATATTTTTAATTTCTCAATTTCTTTTTAAACCAAACTTATGAAAAGAAAATAATTGTTGTAGATTACTGTTATTTGGTGTTTACTAATAAAGTTATGTTATTTGCTGATTAAAATAAAATTGTGTAAACAATGTTTTTAGCTTTAAAATGTAGTAAAAGATGTAGAAAAGTCAAATTATTTTCTTTTCCGTTTACTTATCGTTTTTTTCCAAATTTTAAATTTTTCAATAAAACGACGTTTTTTTCCGTTTTTTATTTTGATTTTACCGTTTTTAACAACTATGCTTCAGACTAGAACAGTAGAACTCAGTAGCAATGGTATTCACTTAAAATTATAAAAATCCATACAGACTAGAGCTGCAGTGACACTAGTTATTCACTGATAATTGAACGAATCCCAACACTCACACACAGAATCTGTAAACTTGCTTAATTTACCTGGGAACAGCTGTTGAACCAATTGAGTTCCTTCTTTTATTATTTTTAGCCATGAGTAGGCCTTTCAATGTAGCCAGCATGTGACCTTGCTCTAAACACAAGCTGTCGGCTAGGTAAATTAATGATAGGCCTACAGCAATTATCTCCACACTGATTGCGCGAAAGTTGTGAGCACGGTTGTTTATAACCAGAGAATGAATAACAACCTGACGTGGTAATACAGTTTCACCTTCTCCGTTACCATTGGCAACTTCAGGATCAGCGATATGGTTACCCCTCAATGCTTTGAACTCGAAATAGAAACATTTATTCTCTATGATTAAGCATAACGTATACATTTCTACTTATCTTCCAAATTAAACATATTTTAAAACCACAAGTCCACAACAAATATTAATACCTCACAAAATGAGTGTTTGGCCAAGAGCAAATGATGGAACAAATCCGAGCAGTGGTGGGAGTTAAAACACACACACACATACACACACACACACACGCGCATGTACAGACAGACACACACACGCATGAACATTGACACTCGCACTTGCAGTCGCTCGTTGTATTGCTCTGGTCTGTGACTCCCATTAACCCTGAACTCACAATAGCGTGATGGATCAAATAACTATTGTTCAACGCTTGAAGCACAACTGATAACGAAAACACTACACACAAACATTTCTACATCAACACGTGCATGTATATATATATATATATATATATATATATATATATATTATAGATGTTATGTACATATATTCACATATGTACATATTCTGTACATACATGGGTGATTTACCTATGCATGCACATACATTATATTCATACATATTATGTATAATAGAAATAATTATATAGATATGTAGGTATATATTTGGCTAAGCAGACCTTTGATGTAGCCTACTAATTGGTTTGATTTACGCATATGGGTGTACCTAGCCGACGTAGCGCCGATAGTGGGCCTAACTCTTCGTAGAGATTTATATTCAAAGACGTATACTACTACCCTTTGATAATGATTACTCCCTAAATGAACAAATGATCTATGACTCGGGTCATGCGAGCGGCGGCACGCCTTATTGGCCGCATCGCAACATTCGGCCATGTCAGTGATTACATGCGGGATGTCTTACATTGGCTCCCTTTCCCGCAACGGATCACTTAGCCTACCGGATCTCTGCCTTGGTTGGTTTGGCGCTGCCTCGCGGGTGTGGCCCCTGTTTACTTACAGGAGCTCTGCTGCTCCACCATGAGCGTCCAGCGCCGTACGTGGTTCTCTCCGCTCCTCTAAGCAGGCTGAGCTTCTTGTTCCCCGGTCACTGACAACTATTATGCAGCGCCGTGCCTTTTCTGTTGCTGGTCCTGCAATCTGGAATGAGCTCCCTGTGGATCTACGCCTAATGCATAGAACCCCTTGCGGCCACATTCTTCTCTAACCTCAAGACTGTTCTCTTTAGCCGGGGTTGAGTCGGGAGCGCTTCTGAGTTGATAATCTTGAAGGGGCGCTATATAAATCTCTGAAATGAATGAATGAATGTAACAGAGCAGAGCCTTTAATCAACACCTAGAAGGCCCTAGATGGAGAACAAGCAGTGGTTACGAAGTCATTCAAGTCTTAGCTACTCCATTTGTTTCTTAGCCTCGCCGTACGAGGACGGGTGGTCACTGGCGGTCAGTCCTCTCCCTTGCCGTCGGCTCTGTCCACTTCGTAGGCCTAGCGAGGGCGCGCAAGTGGAGCGGTAATCTTGAAATCTAAAATTCTAATCAAAGTTGAAAGTAGAATTACAATTTCTAATTAGCCTAGGCAACAATTACAAACCATTAGTCATTAGTTCAATACCACCATTCTTTGCACCATGTGACGTAAGCTGTTATATATATATATATATATATATATATATATATATATATATATATATATATATATATATATATATATATATATATATATGTTATCAAGGTTTTATATTATCATTGAGAAAACGAACAATGAAATTACAGCCAGTCGATACTTAGCATAAGACGAGTCAATTAAACCACATTAACAAAAGGATATGCAATCTTAACTAAAATAGCAGTACAGACAAATTCATCTAGGTTAAGTCAATTAATTCATTAACTAAGAGGGAGCGTAGCTTTTTTGAAAATCAAGAGATTAGGTGCAGAACGTATAGCTAGAGGGATATTATTCCACACCAAGGTACCAGTAGATTTGATAGAGAATAAACGAGTATTAGTGTGAGCATAGTCACGACGATAGGAATTCGAACCTCTCGTGTTCAGTGGCGGTGCCAGACATTTTTTGTAAAAAAGCAAGGACAGTCATACAAGTTACCAGTGCGGAGGTGATTTATGGCATGCGTGGTAGCGCGAGCTTATAATTATGGAGACCATGCATGTAATCTCGTGCTACCGCGCTCTCTGAAGCTGAACGCTTTTTCACATTTGTAAAGAAAATTTTGACATCTCAGTGAATTTTGTGAAGCACTATTACTCTTTTGGGTAGCATACACAGCAGTTTCAAAGCAAAAAGTTCAATAAATAGAGCCACTGAGCAGTATGGGAATTGTAAAAATAACTGGGGGGGTTAGACGTTGATTTATGTGCAGTTTGGGTGTGAAATGTAGACTTTACTATGGGAGCCCAAGAAATACTAGGGGGTTGAACCCCCAACCCCAACCCCCCCGGCAATTCTCACCCTGCCACTGAGTCAGGTATTGTTTACGAAAATGCTCAAGTAACTCGTGTCATATGAATACATTTAGATATTATAATGAATAAGTTTACGACTATTTTCATGCAACAATGATGCCATAATCACGTACGGCACAACCGAATACAATCAGATTAAAAGAAATAAAGAATCGAGGACGTTGTTAGACTGGCAGAAATTATGGCAGGATTGGCAGCCAAAGTTAGCAATAAATTAGTAGGCCTACATTATCAGTGGCCCTCAGCCAAGTAGGCCTACAGATAAAAGGTGGATAAAATTATACTTAATAAATTACTGAGTGCAGAGGTTTCAGAGAGAGACACAGACAGACAGACAGACAGACAGAGACAGAACGAGAGACATATACATATATATATATATTATATATATATTATTTCAAGCATACCTTAGAGCTGGAGCCGACTGACAGGTAAAGGCGAGGTTAAAGGGTATGCAGTGTATTTGTACGCCTGAAAGATAAAATCAACCCTGGTCGTATATTGGTGTGCAGCCGAATGAACGTGTCTCTATGAACATTGAACAACTGAGTCTTCGCTTCTACTTTGAGTCAAATACTCCCACACATATGTAAGTCACCTAGACAGACAACACGCTTACATACGTCTGTGGACCTGCAGTTGTGTATCGTGTATCATGAAACATCCCTCATAAATCGTAATCGTAATCGTAATCTCCAAACTTCTAAAGCGCCACTCGAAAGCCAAGCGCAGGGCACCAGCTTATTCACGAGCGCTGCGTCTAGTCAGAGGGGTTGTCCAAAAAGAGTAGTCCGAGGGAGGTCCGAGTCCGGTTTCCAGAGGATCAGAGAGGGCACAGCAGATGTTAAGGCGGGTGTCTTTTAGGTCGAGGATTGGAAGGCACAGGATCAGAAGAGTCAGGATAAGAGTTCTTGAAAAGGAGAGACTTTAGTTCAGGCTATACAGGTAAAAATTCTGGCAGGGCAACAACCAGGGCAAAGGCTTTTTTACCAGGGCATTTGCCCTTGCTTGCCCTGGTGTAGTGCCACCCCTGTTCGTGTTGTAAGAATGGATGCTGGAAGTGCGACAAAAGAAGCCTTTGAACACCTGCGGTAACAAGTCATGATCACAGCGATACATAAATTCCCAGATCTGATCGATCCTTATCTGTTCAATCCTTAATAACCCAAACTCAGATAAGATCCATATGGAACACCTGCTAAGAAACGGATAGAGCGTTTTTGCAGGATAGTTAAGCTATGGAGCCGAGATTTATAAGTTGAGGCCCATACCATATTGCAGTAAGAAAGGTAGGGGTAAATGAGTGAGTATAGAGTAGTACGAGTGTAAGATGGTAGCAGATAAGAAATACGAGATAAAATTCCAATATTCTTAGCAATTTTTGATTAAATATTTGTTATAATGCTCATTCCATGTTAAGTGTTGGTCTACATAAACACCAAAGAATTTAGTTGATTCAACTTGAGTAATAGGAACACCATCAATGTACAGATTAGGGCAATCAGAGGGATAGCTTTTCCTATGAGATTTGAAGAGAATGTAGTTTGTTTTATCAATAATTATTGAGTGTTAGCTTGTTAGCACAAAACCAGTCTGCAACAAGGGTTAGCTCAGTATTCTCAATTTCAAATAACGTGTTCAGCGAACAAAATAAAAAAGTCCGTCCGTCCGTTCTTTTGTACATCCGTTCGTCCTTCCTTCCATCCGCCCGCCTGTCTTAGTCCTTTCTTCCGTTCGTCCTTCCGTCCGTCCTTCCTTCCGTCCGTCCGTCCTTCCGTCCTTTCTTCCATCCGTCCTTCCGTCCATCCGTTCGTTCGTCCGTCCTACCGTCCGTCCGTCCTTCCGTCCGTTCGTCCGTCCGTCCGTCCTTCCTTCGGTCCGTCCTTCCTTCCATCCGTCCTTCCTTCCATCCGTCCGTTCGTCCTTCCGTCCTTCCTTCCATCCGTCCTTCCTTCCATTCGTTCGTCCGTCCATCCGTCCTTTCGTCCGTCCTTCCGTCCGTCCGTCCTTCCGTCCGTCCGTCCTTCCGTCCGTCCGACCGTCCGTCCGTCCGTCCGTCTTTCCGTCCGTCCTTCCGTCCGTTTGTCCGTCCGTCCTTCCTTCCTTCCTTCCATCCGTCCTTCCTTCCATCCGTCCGTTCGTCCTTCCGTCCTTCCTTCCGTCCATCCGTCCGTTCGTCCGTCCTTCCGTCCGTTCGTCCGTCCTTCCGTCCGTCCGTCCGTCCTTTCGTCCGTTCGTCCGTCCTTCCTTCCATCCGTCCTTCCTTCCATCCGTCCGTTTGTCCTTCCGTCCTTCCTTCCGTCCGTCCGTCCTTCCGTCCGTCCTTCCGTCCGTCCGTCCTTCCGTCCGTCCGTCCGTCGTACGTTTGTTCGTCCGTTCGTCCGTCCGTCCGTCCTTTCGTCCGTCCGTCTGTCCGTCCGTCCGTCCGTCCGTCCGTCCGTCCGTCCAAGTTTCCTGTCCGTCCGTCCGTCCGTCCTTCCGTCCGTCCGTCCGTCTGTCCGTCTCGTCCGTTCGTCCGTCCGTCTGTCCTTCCGTCCAGTCCGTCCGTTCCTTCCGTCCGTCCGTCTGTTCTCCTTCCGTCGTCCGTCCGTCCGTCGTCCGTCTGTCCGTCCGTCCTTCCGTCCGTCCGACCGTCCGTCCGTCCTTCCGTCCGTCCGTCTTTTCCGTCCGTCCGTCCTTCCGTCCGTTTGTCCGTCCGTCCGTCCTTCCTTCGGTCCGTCCTTCCTTCCTTCCATCCGTCCTTCCTTCCATCCGTCCGTTCGTCCTTCCGTCCTTCCTTCCGTCCATCCGTTCTTCCTTCCGTCCATCCGTCCGTTCGTCCGTCCGTCCGTCCGTCCTTCCGTCCTTCCGTCCATCCGTCCGTTCGTCCGTCCTTCCGTCCGTTCGTCCGTCCTTCCGTCCGTCCGTCCTTCCGTCCGTCCGTCCGTCCTTCCGTCCGTCCGTCCGTCCGTCCGTCCTTCCGTCCGTCCGTCCTTCCGTCCGTTCGTTCGTCCGTCCGTCCGTCCTTCCTTCGGTCCGTCTTTCCTTTCATCCGTCCTTCCTTCCATCCGTCCTTCCTTCCATCCGTCCGTTCGTCCGTCCGTTCGTCCTTCCGTCCGTCCTTCCGTCCGTCCCTCCGTCCTTCCTTCCATCCGTCCGTCCTTCCGTCCGTTCGTCCGTCCGTCCGTCCTTCCGTCCATCCGTCCGTCCTTCCGTCCGTTAAGAATGTTCTACTCTCTGCATTAACACATGAGCCGGTGGCAACTGCTTGTATTCGCCTACCTGGCTAAGTCTGGAAACTTCAAAGTTAAATCGAAAACCTTAAGCAACGTTCACACTTGCGACTGCTGTTGGCGCAGCTTTATTAACTGTTGGCAGAAGTTACGTTGCAGAGAATCGTTTTATTCGACTGTGGAAATTGTGATTTATAACTTCTATAACGCCGGTGTTAATTCCAGATTCGAGGTGCAGAGTGGGGTATGTGAATTGGTTGGAGAGCCTGGATTGATTGATTAGTGAGTGTGGGCATAGTTCGAGGATTCGAATTTTTTACGAATTTTAAAATAGACCAAATTTTCGCTAATTTTTACAAATTTTTAAACTGGCAACGAATTTTATTATTTGTTTACTTTTCAACTGTTTATGTGTGTTTATAGGCAATCAATCAATCAATCAATCAGCGTTCACTGAGCTGTGTCTTCTTCACTGTCCTCTGATTCTTGGTCAGGAACAGCCCACTGCTCCCATTGGACTGTGGTTTCTGTATTATAGTACTAAGCAGATAACCGAAATCTTTTCCAGAATTTCCTTCCTCTTAACTAAATTAACTCGTTACGTAATTTGAACTAGCCTAATTCTAAGGAGAAGCTTAACGCAACGCACCATGACCTCATCACAGTTGTATTTGCTGCTAACGCTGCTTTTACACAGATGCACTGTCAGTGTAAAAAGGGCCCAACAATAATTATAGCCCATCGAATTTTTACTAATTTTTTACGAAATTTAAAATAGGCCAAAAATTTGCGAATTTTTAAGAATTTTATAATCATCATCATCATCATCAGGATCCATGGGCCGAAGGCCCGTAGGTGTCCAACGCTTGCATCAGATCCATGGGCCGAGGCCCGTTTGGAGTCCAATGCTTGTCCGTTTTTTACTTGTAAGCCATCTGACAGGGTTCTACAAGTCCCTCAAGTCTTTTTTCTTTAGTCGTGGCTTGGCCGGGAGCGCTCCTGAGTAGTTTCTTGAAGGGGCGCTATATAAATGCTCTGAATGAATGAATGAATGAATTGGATTTCATACGTATTGTTTCTTTATGAACGGAGTATCTGCACCCATCCGTTCGACCTTCGCACTTCTCCCTTAAAGAGAGTTCCAGGCTTAGGACTGGCTCTGATATCCACATGTGGTATCAAAGGCGGCGATGCCGCCAACGTTTGCCAGCTTTTTCAGGGTTCCTGCTGAGCCTGTCCACCTCGCGTAGCGCCCTAGGTGGTACTTCAGCCAAGACCTTCACCACTGATGGCATAGCCTCAGCAGGCACTCCCCTACTGACTGTTGCCACCCCTCACCACGTTGAGGTGTGAGTCGGACTTTGAGGTTTTTTTAAAATTTTATAATAGGCCTACGCAAACATTTTTACGAATTTTAAAAACCAACAGTGACGTAATCTCCAACCATGAGCGTGGGGAATTGGAAGGGGTGATCGATAAGAAGGGGTGGTGAGGAGTATAATTAATCTAGTAGGCCTATGCCTCATTGTGTATTGACTAGTGTGAACAGGCCGTAAGCCTTCTAGATGGGACTTTGCCGTTTGATACTCTATGCGCGGGGTCACGGTGTTAATAGTGGCCGACTATTTAGGCCCTGATAGGCTTAGACGTCGCCGCACTCAGAGTGGACCCAGCATCTCGTTCTGTTGGGCTCAAACTCTGTCTGTGATCCAGCTGCCATCCGACCACATCAGTTTGCGTCAGATTCGCTTACGTCAGATCACAACGACGTCAGATCGGTGCATCATGAATCCAACAGTGATTCTGTTGTTGGTATGCGTCGGCTATGCTTCTGCAGCGCCACCGGGTGAGTTTAAGTTTATGTAACTTTTAAATTCATAGTCTAAGTCGGTGTTTCACAACCTGGATTCTAGCCGCTTTTGCTGTCCAAGGAAAAACGTGGAAAAACAACTGATTATCACTAATGACATTGTTGCAGACTTGTTTACGAGACATCAAACTCGAGACCGAAACCGAGACTGAGACATTAGGGTCCGAGACCGAGACCGAGACGAAACACAAGTTC
>JACEVL010000071.1:402500-420000 GCA_020284085.1 Aporrectodea caliginosa
GTTGTTAGCGATCTGGACTATCAATCGATAGGTCGGGGGTTCAAATACCCGCCAGGGCAGAAATTTGGTTTGAGATCTCTTCTACACATGCGCCACCTAGCCAGCTCAGCTATAATGAGTATACCGACCGTACACTATCTATGGGAAGATGTGACGGCGAGAGAGAGGACTGACCACCCGCCCTCATATGCAGAGGCTAAGAAAAATGAAATCGCTAACACTTCATACTCTTGTCTGTCTTAGGGCTAACTTAAGGGACTGCTCTTCTTCTTCTTGAATGCTTCGGAAGACTTTAATCTGTGTTTTGAAGTTCAGCGTACCCGCATGATGTACACAAATATTTATTAGTCATCTGGGCTACATAATGCACAAAGCTACAGCAAGTATTATTTACTGCAAGTATTATTTACTGCAAGTATTATTTACTGGGCATGACGCTCACAAATAAGTCGGCCTAATACATGTAGCACATGTACTCCATAATCAGTCATTTGCACTTACATTATTAATTCCTATAGGATATAACTTATAACTTGCTGCGTCATGACAGCAAGATTTAATGAATAAACGAATATGCAATCAATCGATCGATCGATCTGTCTGTCTGTCTGTCCGTCTGTCTGTCTATCTATCTGTCTGTCTGTCTGTCTGTCTGTCTGTCTGTCTGTCTGTCTGTCTCGCTCTCTCTCTCTCTCTCTCTCTCTCTCTCTCTCTCTCTCTCTCTCTCTCTCTCTCTCTCTCTCTCTCTCTCTCTCTCTCTCTCTCTCTCTCTCTCTGTGTGTGTGTTTCACCCCATGAACCATAATAATCCGATTTCAAGGATTGAGGTAGATCACGGTCACTGTACGAGCGCTGCAAGCCCAATGTTCGCTTCTGTAAACACTATCAAGAAACCTTGAACTTCATGTAGGCCTATAATTATAGCCTACATATACATGTACAATTATAAATGTACATATACATATACACGTATACTTACATATATATATATTAAACAATTATACATTAAAAAATATACACATACAATTATACATATACACATACATATACACATGAACATAAATTATTGTATAGATAAATATATATAAAAAATGCCTGTACATTATGGTATACATTTATCCTTTATAACAGATGCAGTTACATACACATGTCCATGCGCATATAGGCTACATACAAACATACCTTATATATTATACAGATAAATATACACACAATATACATATACACTTAGCCTATACAGATGCCTGTATAATTAAGTCCATGTGCGCATATATATATATATGTACGTGTTACATTATACGACATTGGTAAGAGCGTTGGCTCGCGTCGCATGCGCCGCCTCTGTGTTAGAGAGCGTGCAGACCGAGGTTCGCTTCTAGGATCTGGCTTATTTCATAGATTTAAATCTCTGGCTAGCAAGGGAACCTTAAAATATGGCGTGACGCCCATTCAAACGGACAGCTTTAGTAAAGGATTTCACCCGATCAATTCATTGAAAAATGAGCAGGGTCGAGGTCATATACGGTCGTCGTAGATAAAACGAGTACACTTACATATCAGATTTATATACATTGACATTATGCATATAGGCCTATAGTTTTTATGCTTATGGTTAATTTATTGTATTGTATTGTATTAAAAACATTTATAAAGCGCCTCTCATAGGGTGAACCATTCAGAGGCGCTCCCAATGCAAAGTAATTTATGGTTATATAACACTTGGGATAGACTGGAATGCCTTCTTCGTAAAAACCCCGCATGGAATATCTTATCAAATCGCTTCTAATTAAGACGCATACGACAACATCGACTCTTTTCATCAGCTCTCTTCCATATTCATCAATCACATTCCTGTACCAGATGCCACGCTACCGTATATGTCGACTTCTGCGACCTATACTACTCGTGGTGATAACCCGCTGGTCGCCCTTCAGCAGTCCGTGCCCCAAAACATTAAACAGACAGTCTCTCTCTCTCTCTTCAACCATCCTCGATACGAGGGTTGGTCGCATTGTAGACGATTCTTCTCCATCCTCTCCTGTCCTCGGTTTCTCGCAGGCGTCGCAGCAACCTTTCCGTTGACAATCCCAACCATTCTCCCACATTGTCCATCCACCTCTTCCTTGGTTTCCCTTTTGCTCTTGCTCCCGGTACCGTTCCTTGCATAATTTCTTGTTTCCTCATTATATGCCCAAAGTAAGACATCTTTCTTCTTTTGATTGATTCCAGTAAATTCCTTTCCACTCCCGCCGTCTCTAACACCCATTCATTTGTTTTTTCTATCCATGATATACCCAATATTTTTCGTATGCATTTCATTTCAAATGCTTTTATTCTCTCCTCATTCCTCTTTTTGATTGTCCAGCTCTCTCAGCCATACATCATCACTGGCCATATAAGTGTCCTCGTTAATTTAATCTTTGTGTTAATTTTTATGTTATGGCTTTTCCAAAGTTTCATCAGATCTACTCCTATTCCAAGTCCTCTTGCAGTTCTTATTCTGATCTCCCTGCTGCAATCCAAGTCTTCTGTTATGAGTGATCCTAAGTACACGAAGGTTTCCACTTGTTCTATCATCAATCACATTCCTATACCAGATGCGACCCTATACCGTATACGTCGACTTCCGCTACCTATACTACTCGTGGTGATAACCCGCTGGTCGCCCTTCAGCAGTCCGTGCTCCCAAAACATTAAACAGACAGTCAATGCCAGACAGTCAATGTCTGATACCGCAGACAAAATATGTTACGTCGCCTTCGTTTCTCACGTCTCCAAATCTAGTTCAATGTTTGCGATAAGATGTTCGTCTGTTAGCTGATTATAATAGACTCTCGACTAATCTAAGCTGATGTCTTCCATAGCAGCGTTGGTGGGAACCGTTTGGTTGGGTCACACGTGTGTGCGTGGGCCCGCTGTTGGCGACTCTTCGATGAACTTTTTGCTCGCTGACGAAATTCCTCTTTTTATTTTACATCATTTAGGCTGGCGCAGAGTGGTACGCACCTGATTAGTTTTATCTTGAAGTGGCGCTATATAAATTTATAATTTCAATTACAATTACAATCATGGTCTATCAGTCGATGGTGCTTCAAGTGATAGGGACCCTGGGCAAGTCCTTCACTCGCAATTGCTCATGCTCTTCGGCGTGAAACTCCGATTCAGTGTCCGCGCTGTAGTCGGGAGCGCCTCTGAGTAGAAATCTGGAAGGGGCGCTATAACAAGTACATATATACATACATACATACATACATACATACATACATACATATTACATACATACATACATACATACATACATACATACATACATACATACATACATACATACATACATACATACATACATACATACATACATACATACATACATACATACATACATACATACATAAGACGGATAAGACCGATCGAAACTCAGTTAAGGTTTTAAGTTCCAATTCCATATCCAAGGGTTCCACGGTTTTAAATATTGATAAGCCCGAGTTAGTTGCTGTTTAACGACACTGTGTCATAACAAAGATGATTAGCGTCGCCCTCCTTCTTTCTCCATCTTTGGGACTGGCACTGCGAGAGTACGAACAGTGGCGGGGTTTAAAAACCTGAGGAATAAGGTCTGAGTTTAAGTATCGTGGCTGACCAGAGCTTTGACGCAGATAAGGATCGAACCCGCATACACCGCACTTCAAGGAGAACGCCGTATCTTGCAGCTATCGTAATCGTAATCGTATAACTCGTACCTACAGCGCCCACAAAAGCGAAGTCGCGGGAACCAGCTTATTCACAGGCACTCAATCAAAACAAAATCGATAAGCAGAGGTCCAAATCCAGAGAGTCAGGCAGGCAGGCAGACAGGCGGCTAAGGTGGATGGTGTTTGGTGTTCAGACGGCGAGCCTAGGCAGGGAGAAGTGTTGGATTCAGGATAGGATTTGTAAAAAAGCAGTGTTTTCAGTTTCAAGTGAAAGACCTGTGGAGAGATAGCGAGAGGTGGAGTTTTGGTGACTTCGTAGGATGGGTCAGATATTTGTCGTAGTGCTGGCGGAAGTTTGTTCCAGAGAGGTGGAACAGCTATGGCTATAGAGCGATTTGAAAACTTTAGTGATGAGGTGACGGAAGGGCGGAACTACCATGTCAAATGACTGGCTATGGCGCACCGTACAGCGAAAGACCAACAGAAAGCGCCTCTATTGAGTGTAATTAAGTAAATAAGTAGTAAATAGGTATCAGTCAGTAAGTAGTAACTATAGTGTCTCGTGCAAATGCTCTAGTTGCAATAATTGGAGTAGCACTGAACGAAACACTGCAAGGGCTAGTAGTAGTAGCTGCTTTTATATATGTGAAGCTGCTTTCTCCTTCAACTTGCACTACAATTCTTTCTGGCAGCCTCTCCTTCTGTTTCTCTTTTCTTAAAACCTGCTTCTTCTCTCGGGGTCTTGCGCACTGGGAGCGCTTCTGAATGGTTCATCCTACAAGGGGCGCTTTATAAATGTTTTAGATACAATACAATACAATTCCATAGAATATTTGCACGTATTATCGTTTCATTACCTATTTCAGGTGAGCCTTCTCTCCAAGCTCAGACACCCTTCACGTTCGATGACATCTTCGACTCAGATTTTCGTCCAAAGTCCTTCTCAGCTGCATGGATTCCAAGTAAGCAATAATAAACTATCAGTAGGCCTACAATGGTAGCACCAGGTCATGATCATGCAGCCCTTGTACGGGAGATCAAAGAAACATTATCATCATCGTCTTCATCATCATCATCGCTACTATCATCATCATCATCGTCATCATCATTATCATCAGCTGATCAGCATCATCAGCATCATCATCATCATCATCATCATCATCGTCGTCGTCGTCGTCGTTATCATCATCATGGCTATCGTCAATCATCATCATCATCTATTATCATCCCTACTCATCATCATCATCATCATCGTCATCATCATTGTCAGCATCACCATCATCATTATAATCATCATCGCTCGGCTTCTGTGTCAATGCAGATACGGAAGAGTTCACCTATCGCTCGAAATACACTGGGGCCGTCATGAGATACAACGCAGCCACAGAGACGGAAACGGTCTTCTTCGACAATACCACTTTCGTGAGTCAGAATATAATTCTCATAGCATCCTGTTAGCAGTGGCTACAGTGCAGCAGTGGTGGTGGTGCACATGTTGGTGGTGGTGGTGGTGGTGGTGGTGGTGGTGGTGGTGGTGGTGGTGGTGGTGGTGGTAGTAGTTGTAGTAGTAATAGTTGTAGTAGTAGTAGCAGCAGCATCAGTTACTAGTAGTAGTAGTAACGCACAGTATTTAGCGACATCTTGTGGCTGCCAATTAAAGTACGGTCAAACTTGGATTTCTGTCGGTTTCTGGATCCACGAAAAGGAAGACGTGTGAGTGAAAAATAAGTATGCATGCATACATGTGTGTTGGCGTGTGTGTTTGTTTGTGTAGGTGCGTGTGTGTATGTGTTTATTGGAATGAATTCGACATTCAATACGGCGATGTAAGGATCACATTTTTATGTGTAACCTAATCGTGATGTAATTACCTGAATGATTTATTCCGTTAGTTTGTACATGTCTGTTTTCTGCCTTCATCAAAGAAGAAGAAGAAGAGCAGTCCCTTAAGCTAGCCCTGAGGCAGCCATGGGTATGAAGTGTTAACGACATCATTTTCTTAGCCTCGGCATATGAGGGCGGATGGCCAGTCCTCTTCCTCGCCGTCTCATCTTCCCACCGACAGTGTCCGGTCAGTGTACTCATTATAGCTGAGTGGCTAGAGAGTGCAGGTGGATTTGAACATTTGAACCCCAGACCTCTCGATTGACAGTCCAGCACGCTAATCACTACACTATCTGCCGTCATTGAATCCACAGCAACTCATTAATTTAATCCACGTAATAG
Organism: Aporrectodea caliginosa; assembly: GCA_020284085.1. NCBI lineage: Eukaryota > Metazoa > Annelida > Clitellata > Crassiclitellata > Lumbricidae > Aporrectodea > Aporrectodea caliginosa. The sequence continues at coordinate 408,419 of JACEVL010000071.1, forward strand.
CAACACTTTGACAGGCTTCGAATATCTGTTTGCAGACTGAACTGTCTACAGGAACGTATTTCATCTCTCCGGACCACACTCACGTTCTCTTTGCATACGATACCCAGTCTGTAAGTTTTCTAAGTCCTCTCATTTTATTGTATAATTTGTTAAATTCTGTTATCAAATAATTTCGAACATGTTCACTAATTTAGTTTAGCCAATACCTTAACTTAAAACAGGTACAACTGCTATAACTGCAAGCCTGCAACAGGTAGAATTACTAAACTAATTCAAATGATGTTCTTAATTTAAATTAATGTGGCAAGATTAATTTGCATCTTGATGATTTGGTCGAATCGTATACGATACTGCTATTAATCAATAATCATAACGAATTTGCATTTAGATTAGATCTGTAAATCAATTGTCAGTAGGCCTACTTAATTAGTATGTAGGCCTAGACCCTAATTACTTCATTTAAATAAGCAACCTATTGAATGTCTTTGATTAAATTTCTTCGCAGCAATGGCGTCATTCGTTCTTCGGAAAATACAAGATTCTTAACATTGCGACAAAGTAAGTTGATACGTTGATTATTATTTCTCCATCAGATTACCTGAATGATTTTTCATGCAAGTCAATCATCGAGTTGTAGCATCTTTTTGAGTATTGGTAGGCCTACTTGGCACCGATATTCCACCCGGAACGTCCAGCACCATGGACTCTCCGCGCACCCAAACAGGCCGAGTTCCTTGGCCGCTGCTCACGGACCCCTATTAGGTAGCGCCATGCTTTCTCTGTTGCTGGCCCTGCAATTTGGAATGGGCATCCTGGGGCTCTTCGCTTGGTGCCCAGTTCCCTTGACACCACATTTTATGCCACTCTTTAGACTGTCAGTTTTAGCCAGTTGAGTCGAGAGTGCTTCTCAGTAGATAACCTTGAAGGGGCGCTATATAAATCTCCGATATAAGATAAGAATATTCTTTAATTGACCAATTGCTTTCCGCATTTTGGTTTACATGGTAATAACCATACATCATCTATTATACTGATCAGAACAGTCAAATGCTATAAAATCATACATATAATCTTATATCCCATATATCAGAAAACAGACATGTACTGTAAACTAACGGAATAAATCATTCAGGTAATTACATCACGATCAGGTTACACATAACAATATTATCCTTACGTCTCCGCGTTGTACGAATGAATATTTCCAAATCGTAAACTATACATTTTTACAGCAACAAAGTTACCAAATGAAGAACCAAGTCAGAAGCCCGCGTAGAGAATCAGGGTCTAAAATAGTGTTTTCTGACATAAATATTATAGATAGAATAATGGGAATATTAGCGTTTTTAATTATATATATTTAGGTCATTATTCTAACCGACTGATAAGTATAAAGTTATCCGTCTTTTGATGGAATAATTTTCTTGTTTTTTTCTTCTTTTAAATTTAATTTCTGTGGCTTTAATTTCAGGGCGTTAACCGATTTTCCGACGGGACCTCTGGCTGGTCTGAGTTTGGCATACGCTGGTTGGTCCTCATCTGGACAAGCATTGGTAAGGGATGGAACGAATGAGTGAATGACTAAATAGATAAATGAATGAATAAGAAAGTCGGTGAACGTTTACTTACATGCTAATTTACTTGAAAGCATTTATATATATATATTCATCCATCCATTCATTCATTTATTTATTTATTCATTCAGTCATCCAATCATTCATCCATCAATCCATCTATTCATTCATTCATTCATTCATTCGTTTATCCATCAGTCCATTCATTCATTCATCCATCGATTCCTTCATCCATCCATTTATTTATTTATTCATCAAATCATTCATCCATCAATGCATCTATTCATTCATTCATTCATTCATTCATTCATTCATTCATTCATTCATTCATTCATTCATTCATTCATTCATTCATTCATTCATTCATTCAATCATCCAGCAAGCCATCTATTCATTCATTCATTCATTCATTCATTCATTCATTCAATCATCCAGCAAGCCATCTATTCATTCATTCATTCATTCATTCATCGATTCCTTCATCCATCCATTCATTCATTCATTCATCCAATCATTCATCCATCAATCCATCTATTCATTCATCCATTCATTTATTCATCCAATCATTCATCCATCTATTCATTCATTGATTCATTCATTCATCCATCAATCCATTCATTCATTCATCCATCGATTCCTTCATCCATCCATTCATTTATTTATTCATTCGGTATGGGACACGGTGGTCGATTGTTTAGGGTGCTCGGCCTGTAATGCAGAGAGTACGGGTTCAAGCCTAATGGGTCGAACTGGTGGGTCAATGAGTTGAACTGGTGGGTCAATGAGTTGAACTGGTGGGTCAATGAGTTGAACTGGTGGGTCAATGAGTTGAACTGGTGGGTCAATGAGTTGAACTGGTGGGTCAATGAGTTGAACTGGTGGGTCAATGAGTTGAACTGGTGGGTCAATGAGTTGAACTGGTGGGTCAATGAGTTGAACTGGTGGGTCAATGAGTTGAACTGGTGGGTCAATGAGTTGAACTGGTGGGTCAATGAGTTGAACTTGTAGGTCAGTCGATCGACCTGGAGGTTCAATGGGTTGTTCGATAGTTAAGTGTCGCTATGGGTGGTACCGGCGATTCAAAGAGAGTCTGTGTTTCAAATAACGACTTTATCAATCATACGTGTTAATTATTTCTCGCCAAGGTCTTATTTATACGATAAACGATCAGGCTTTTTTGAACGAGAACACTAGACTCTCTCTCGTGTCCTGGTTATCTCTGCTATCTTTGCACTATTTCTAACAGTCTCGTCTGGTCCAGATCTAGTTGTTATCTATCAGAATGTGTTATCAAGTATTTCATCATCGTCATCAACGTCATCACATGGTCATATCAACAGTTGCCTTATCAATTAGAAATGGTTCAAAAATCAGAGGCAGAAGATTAAATTAAGAGTCAAATCGGTCAAAATTCCGATGTAACTGTTCACAAAAATATATAGCTCAGCTCTTGTATGTAGGGCCTTTTTGTAGGCCTATGTATGTATGTATGTATGTATGTATGTATGTATGTATGTATGTATGTATGTATGTATGTATGTATGTATGTATGTATGTATGTATGTATGTATGTATGTATGTATGTATGTATGTATGTATGTATGTATGTATGTATGTATGTATGTATGTATGTATGTATGTATGTATGTATGTATGTATGTATGTATGTATGTATGTATGTATGTATGTATGTATGTATGTATGTATGTATGTATTTATTTATGTATGTATGTATGCATGTGTGGAAGCATGCATGCATATATGTATATGCTATAACAAGTGTTCAAATACAATACAATATGTGCATTTATGTATGCATGCATGTATGCATGAATGTGCATGTATGTATGTGTATGTACAGTTGTTCATGTATATATGAAATTATGCATGCATACATGTCTATATGTCTGTATGCATGCATAAGTAACACACATGCATGCATGTATATATGCGTGTATGTGCACATTTGTGCGTATGTGTCCGTACATACATAGGCACAGATACATACATACATACATACATACATACATACATACATACATACATACATACATACATACATACATACATACATACATACATACATACATACATACATACATACATACATACATACATACATACATACATACATACATACATACATACATACATCCATACATGTCATCCTACTCCTCCTCTTCTTCCTCCTCCTCCTCCTCATCATCATCATCAGCGTCGTCGTCGTCATATAGCTGGGATTGCTTGTCCATCTTTTCCAGTCCTTCGTGTACCTGAACAACCTCTACATCCAGAGCAGTCCAACCGCAGCACCAGTCCAGGTGACGACAGATGGAGATCTTACATACGTCTTTAACGGAGCACCGAACTGGCTTTACGAAGGTAAGCAAGGCAAACTGGCTTTTGAAGGTTAGCAGAGCGAACTGGCTTTACCAAGGTAAGCAAAACCAAGTGGCTATGTGAAGGTAAGCGAAGAGAACTGGCTTTACCAAGGTAAGCAAAACCAAGTGGCTATGTGAAGGTAAGCGAAGAGAACTGGCTTTACCAAGGTAAGCAAAACCAAGTGGCTATGTGAAGGTAAGCGAAGAGAACTGGCTTTACCAAGGTAAGCAAAACCAAGTGGCTATGTGAAGGTAAGCGAAGAGAACTGGCTTTACCAAGGTAAGCAAAACCAAGTGGCTATGTGAAGGTAAGCGAAGAGAACTGGCTTTACCAAGGTAAGCAAAACCAAGTGGCTATGTGAAGGTAAGCGAAGAGAACTGGCTTTACCAAGGTAAGCAAAACCAACTGGCTATGTGAAGGTAAGCGAAGAGAACTGGCTTTACCAAGGTAAGCAAAACCAAGTGGCTATGTGAAGGTAAGCGAAGAGAACTGGCTTTACCAAGGTAAGCAAAACCAACTGGCTTTTGAAGGTTAGCAGAGCGAACTGGCTTTACTAAGGGAAGCAAAACCAAGGTAAGTGAAGAGATCTGACTTTAATAAAGTAAGCAAAACCAACTTAACCAAGGTAAGTGAAGAGTAATGGATTTACTAAGTCAAGAAGGCCAAATGAGTTTTGCGAAGGTAATAAAAGTCAATTTTGTTTGTGAAGGTTAGCAAAGCGATCTGGCTTTAGAAGGGTAGGCAAAGTCAAACTGTCCTTACGAACGTAAACAAATCAACTGCTTTTCTGTCTCAACTAAGCCATGTTATGTTATTTTACTCTCTTTTTGCTATGCTATCCATTATGCTATTTTATTTTTATGGTATGTTATGATACTTTATGTTATTTTAGTTTCTATGGTATTTGATATCATTTTTATGTTACGTTATTTTATGTTATGCTATGTCATGTCATGTCATGTCATGTAATGTAATGCCAGAACAACTGAAAGACAAACAGCATTCAACAACGCTTGCTTTCCCAGGTCTGGAATCTATTAGAAATTTACGGCACTGGTAGTTATGGAGGAACATTTTACAACACTAACAGCCTTGCTTGCGACCAAATAACTCGTGCTAATTGCACCTACAGTTACAAATAATGCCACGACATCGCTCGTGAATAAGTTGGTGCCCTGCGCTTGGCCTTTCAGTGGAGCCTTTGAAATTTGTAGCTAACTATTTCGTTTTGCAGAGGACGTCATATCTGAACGTGTTTCGCACTATTGGTCACCAGACAGTAGTTACGTTGTCTATGCGCGTATCAATGACACGGAGGTTCCACTTCAGAGCTGGCCCGTGTACGGACCGAAGACTGATGTCTACGGAAAGGTTCGCCAGATCACCTATCCCAAGGTCGGACATCATATTTATTCATTCGCAGCATCTATAACCTCTATCGTAACTTCTATTGCGCCGGTTTCTAACGGTATTGTATTTCATCATTTATCAAGTGCTTCTCACGGCATAATCCTTTCAGAAGCGCTCCCAGTGCGAGGTATATTCCGAGAGAAAAGGAAGGTTTCAGGCGAGAGAAAGAGGTAGAAATGCCACCAGAGAGGATGGTATAGCGTAGAGAAGGCATGATCCGATGGAGCACCAAAATCAACCGTAATCAGGTCAATATAGGATATCAGAATATCAGTCAGTTAAGAGAGAGGCAACCTGCACTGGATAGTAATTGTGTAGGCCCTAACAATCTGATTTCTTGACCTATTGAACCTTTTCCAAAATTGCTTATCCACCATAGGCTGCCTCTCTGTCTTAGAGAACTGAAATTCTGGCTTTGATATGGTGCACCCTCGTGCTTTACACATCGGCGCGATTGAAGTTACTAAATTGTCACTACAATTACAATTAGGGGAAGGCGGGGCAAGACGGACCCCTGAGGTAAGATGGATCCCCCTCTAATAGGCTATACGAATTACAGTGGTGACATCTAGCTATGGTTTTAAATATTCATGACGGCATCGAGTATCTATGATATTGCGTTGTTGTTTCTTTGTTTTTGAGAAGCAGTGACATTTTAAGCGGAAAAACTTAATTTTTGTGGGTTTCTATCTTATTCAGGTATTGTAAATTATTTGCTGTCAATTATTTGTTTCATGGTTTATAATTAATTTTATTGTAATCATTAATAGTGTTGTAACTGCTAAACTGTTTGCCGATGGATGAGTAAGCGATAATAGGCGCTTTATTTGTTTATTTTGTATGTGAGCTATATAGCCGTGAATGGGGCAAGATGGACTCCTGTCTCGGGGTAAGACGGATCCCATGGGGTCCGTCTTACCTCAAGCATGGTTTTATGATTGGAGTTAGTTATTTCGAATATTGATTAATTAAATGTTAAGAAATAGGCAGTTTTTGCATTTATTTATGTTAGATTAGTTATCAATTATGAAGAAAATTGACCCATACAGCGAATCATTGTCCATGTTTAACAATGAATGCCAAGGACTGCGTAACAATGCTCGGCCAAACAACTATATGTGTCTTACATGTGGCTGATAGACGATAAGATAAGAGGACGATGACAATATTATTTTGAGATTTCATGTTTGTTACATTGTATTGTATTGTATTTGTATTGTATTTATAAATTTATAAAGCGCCTCTCACAGTGAACACCAATCAGAGGCGCTCCCAGTGCGAAAGACTCCGAGCGAAAAGAGTGGTCTTAAGACAACGAAAAGAAGCACCTGGCCCCCCAGATAGCATTCATTGATGAAGGGAGTTGGTTCCATAGTGAAGGGCCAATGAAGGCAAAAGCTCGAGATTTAGCCATAGTAGTCCTCGCTCGTGGGACAAGAAGGTCATGGCGATCAAGTGAGCGAAGCGGACGGTGAGAGGTGGCGGAGATAGGCCGGCGAACGAGGCAACAGAGATATTTGGGAGCTAGGCCAGAATAAGACCGGCAGACAAGAACAAGGACCTTGAGCTGGATACGAGCAGTGAGAGGGAGCCAGTGAAGTTGTTCCAACAGAGATGTGCGAGAAGCGAGGCAGTCGAGCTATCAGCCTGGCAGCCGCATTCAGCACAGATTGAAGAGGGGAGAGGCGCACGTTGGGAAGGCCAACAAACAGAGAGTTGCAGTAATCAATGCGGGAGCAGATGAAGGCATGGACTATAGTCGTAAAGACCGAGGAGGAGACAGAGCGTCGAATCGCTCTGAGGCGTCTCAGGTGGAAGTAGCAGGAACGGGTGAGATTCTTGATGTGTTCTGAGAAGGTGAATGTTCTGTCAAGGACAACGCCTAAGTCACGGACACTGGACGAGAAGGTGAAAGAAGGAAAGGTTTGTGCAAGTAAAGCGAAGTCAAGCTTAGCAAGCTGCTGTCGAGTACCATACCAGATCAGTTGAGTCTTTGATGAATTAAGTGAAAGCCGATTGGAGGACATCCACAAGTGAAGGTCTTGGGAGAGAGCATTAATGCGACCGGTAAGAGCAAGTTGAGCAGATGGAGGTCCATGCACAAAAGATTGCACATCGTCCGCGTAAAGATGGCCGGTTGACAGGTGTTTTGAGAAGAGGGCAGGAATGTCAGCTGTGTACAAAAGGTAAAGAAGTGGACCGAGGACAGAGCCCTGAGGCACACCAAATTTGACCATAACCCAAGGGGTTCTGGAGTCACCGCAGATTACCATTTGACTTGAGAATACTTGTAGTTACAGTTGTGACTTTATAAATAATAGAAGTTCAACATAATCACTTCATAGTATATGTATTATTGAATATTGACTACTGGGGTAAGATGGACTACGGGGGTCCAACTTACCCCAATCAGGGGGCAAGATGGACCCGATATTTAATTTTTTTAAATCCTGAAAAAACTTGAAATTGATATTGTATTATGTAAATTGTGTTTTCCTTATTACAGTATTTCATTTGCTGCGTAAGTTAGTAATCACGCCGTTTAAGTTAACACTTTTGCAATACAAATAAATGAAAAAAATCATTAGAGGGTCCGTCTTGCCCCGCCTTCCCCTACCAACTCAAACCTTAGCAATCCGTTATAACCTGAGTTTAATTTGCTTCAGTTAAGGAACTCGAGATGTTCCGTTGGCAAACAAACACTCCACAGTCCTCGTATTCTCAAGCAAAGGCCTGGAATTTATGGCCACGATGATAGTTATGGAGAAACATCTCGCAACATTAAGAGCCGCTTCTAACCAATTGACCGATCAAACTGTTTTCAAGTTGTATAAATATCACGTCTGAGAGCTTCGAGGGTCTAACAAGGGGCTAAAATATCGATCAACGCACTCAAATCAGCTCCAAAGTCCAGCGCAGGGCCTTTTGAAGCAGCTATAAAACGATAAGTAGTGGTCCATACACAAGGTCGAATCGGACGTAACTAGGCCAAGAACTCATTCGAAGTCCTTAGGCGGACTTCAAGGTCGCAGAGAGGCACGGGTTGGACTGATATCTTGAGAGCAATAAATCACCTCTGCATGTCCCTGTCTGTCTCTCTTCTTCTCTCTCTGTCTGTCTGTGTCTCTCTGTCTGTATCTGTCCATCTGTCTCTAATCAATCTCTCAATCAATCTGTCTCTGTCTACCTGTGTGTCTGTCTCTCTCCTTCTCTGTCTGTCTGTCTCTGTCTGTCTATCTGACTCTCTCTCTCTCTCTCTCTCTCTCTCTCTCTCTCTCTCTCTCTCTCTCTCTCTCTGACTCTCTGACTCTCTGTCTCTGTCTCTGTGTCTGTCTGTCTGTGTCTGTCTCTCTCTCTCTCAATCAATCAATCAATCTGTCTCTGTCTCCGTCTACCTGTCTGTCCTCGTCTGTCTGTCTGTTTGTTTGTGTATGTCTGTCTGTCTCTGTCTGTCTGTCTCTGTCTGTCTCTGTCTCTGTGTTCATATTCGTATAAATATAAATCAATCATTAATCTGTCTATCTCTCTCAATCTTTCTCTCAATCTCTTTGCAACAATTGTGGGTCATCAGACTGAAGGCCCTTTATGCTGCTGGCTCCAGGGTATCTTTTAAGTTTCCCCCACTGAGTAATCGGGTCCTGCTAACGACCTCAGAACCATTCTTCTGAGGGTTTACTCCGCAGAGGAGGATAAATAAAACCAGATACCTTCATCTTTACCTTTATCTTCTTACCTTCTGCATTACCTGTGTCGTTATCGTTATCGTTATCGTTGTCGTCTGCTAGGCAGGTGACGTCAGAGACGGAAAGGCGGGACCGACTTCCAAGGCCGAATTGTTCGTCGTCCCTGTGGCAGGGACACCATCGAAGCTCTTGCCTCCACCAGCCGCCCTAGCCAGCGTGTAAGTTAACAGTCTTCTGTGCTGTATTGCATTGTATGTAATTGTATTGTATGTAATTTTATTGTAAGTCTTATTCTATGCAATTGTATTGTATTGTAATAATAACTCCGCCAATGCTCGTACTCTAGCAGTGCCAGTCCCAAGCCCGGATAAAGGAGGAGGGCGACGCTAATGATCTTTGTTGTCACACAGTGTCATTAAACTGAAACTACTACTATTATTTGTAATTGTATTCCGAGTCTAAAAATCAATAAAAAATCCAATCTAATCCAATGCAATGTTATATAATAATAATAATAACAACAACAACAACAACAACAACAATAATAGTAATAATAGTAATAATAATAATAATAATAATAATAATAATAATAATAATAATAATAATAATAATAATAATAATAATAATAATAATAATAATAATAATAATAATAATAATAATAATAATAATAATAATAATAATAATAATAATAATAATAATAATAATAATAATAATAATAATAATAATAATAATAATAATAATAACAATTAAAAAAACAATAACAATATTTTATCCTTTAGGGCTGTCCTGTTGACGGCATCAAAAGAATAATAATAATAATAATAATAATAATAATAAAATAATAATAATAATAATAATAATAATAATAATAATAATAATAATAATAATAATAATAATAATAATAATAATAATAATAATAATAATAATAATAATAATAATAATAATAATAATAATAATAATAATAATAATAGGACTAATCTAATGGATAGCCTTCGATATGGTTGTATGCTTCAGCGACCATTACTACCTGCAAGTGAGCTGGAGAGACAATACGCATGCCTACGTCACGTGGGGGAACAGAGTCCAGAACCGCAGCATCAGCACCATCTATGACGTCACTCTTGCTTCCCCTGTGCCAATCACGGTAAGCGTCATCGACTCATCGATACGACGATAATGCTATGATGACTGGTGATGATGACGATGATGACGAATATAATGATTGTGATGAATGATTTTCGTGTCGATGATGATGATGATGATGATGACGATGATGATGATGATGATGCTGTTGATTGTGCTGCTGCTGCTGCTGCTGCTGATGATGATGATGATGATGATGATGATGATGATGATGATGATGATGATGATGCTGATGCTTCTGCTGCTGCTGCTGATGCTGCTGATGATGATGATGATGATGATGATGATGATGATGATGATGATGATGATGATGATGATGATGATGATGATGACGATGACGATGACGATGACGATGACGATGACGATGATGTCCATATCAGTGGCTGAACGTTGCCAGATGGATACAGACTGCGATATCTATCAGCCTATCGGCCTGACCTATATAACAGCTGGCATCTGGTCCAGGCTCCAGCGGAACCAAAATAGATTCTAGTAGACATCGACAAATGACCTATTGGTCAATATGATCTTCTTTCGCTTCTTCTTCGGCGTGTTCCTATTCTTGCAATTGGTCTTGTTCTTCATTGGTCTTGTTCTTCATTGTTCTTCTTGTTCTCCATTCTCATCTTCGTCATCTTCATCATCTTCTCATATTCACCAACATCTTCTTCTTCATAATCATAATAATCTTCGTAATCATCTTCTTCTTTTTCTTCTTCGTCGTCTTCTTCAACATCTTCCTTTCTGCTTGTGTTTTGTGCGCACGGAGCATCATGATCATCAGCTTCATCTTTATCTTTTTCATCTTCTTTCTCTTTTTTCTTCTTTGTCTTCATCATCATCTTTAATCAATCAGTCAATCAATCAATCAATCATTTATTTATGTAACCATCAGAAGAGAAAACGAACAAAATAATGAAACAATAAGGCTATTATGTACTAGTATGACATGCACTAGTATGACATGTACTAGTATGACATGTACTAGTATGACATGTATTGACATGTACTGGCTACACGGAGCCCCAGAAGCAAGGCCGTATTTAGGGGGGTGTTTTGGGTGTTTAAACCCCCGAAATTAAATAATGTATAATATAAATATTGCATTTACTAACATATACGGTGTAAGGACTAAGAGCACTCATGTGAACTTAGATGATGCAGCTCTACAGTGCTTTGAGAGCTCACAGCGCTCCTCAAACCCCTATAGACGGTTGACTTGGTTGCTTGTCGGCTTGTTCAAGAACAGTAAACACCCCCCGAAACAAAATCCTGGCTACGGCCTTGCCCAGAAGGGATCTTCTTTATCCTCCTCTTCATCATCTTCTTCTATTTCTTCTTTTTCTTCTTCTTTGTCTTCTTCTCTACTGTTTAAATTGAGCCTGGATTA